>PVKV010020530.1:0-39586 GCA_004027835.1 Alouatta palliata | reverse complement strand
CGACCTCGGCTCACAGCAACCTCCGCCTCCTGGGTTCAAGCAATTCTCCTGCCTCAGCCTCCCGAGTAGCTGGGACCACAGGCACGTGCCACCATGCCCAGCTAATTTTTGTATTTTTAGTAGAGACGGGGTTTCACCACGTTGACCAGGATGGTCTCGATCTCTTGACTTCGTGATCCACCCGCCTCAGCCTCCCAAAGTGCTGGGATTACAGGCGTGAGCCACCGCGCCCGGCTCTTAATGCCTCTTAAATGAAACAGAAGGGAAAAAGCATGTCGAGCGTTTTTTCCTTACTGACAGTCTAGCCATCTCATAGATGTTATCATCTTCCTTCAAGGAGGTGAGGCTTAATTCCGCGCCCTGCAGATACCTTTGTTTGTTTCTCTTTATTTTGAGATGGTGTCTGGTTGTTTTCCCCAGGCTGGTCTCAAACTCCTGGGCTCAGGCGGTCCTTCTTGAGGATCCCGAAGTGCTGCGATTGCAGAGATGATCCACTGTGCCCGGCCCTACAACCACCTTGATAGTGAACCGGATTTAGTAACTTGATTCCAAACAGCAGAACAGGGAAAGTGGAAAAGAATAACCTGGCTGGGTGCAGCAGCTCACGCCTGAAATCACAGCACTTTGGGAGGCTGAGGTGGGCGGATCACTTGAGGTCAGGGGTTCAAGACCAACCTGGCCAACGTGGCAAAACCCCGTCTCTACTAAAAATACAAAAATTAGGCTGGGCGTGGTGGCTCACACCTGTAATCCCAGCACTTTGGGAGGCCAAGGCGGGCAGATCTCGAGGTCAGGAGAACGAGACCATCCTGGCTAACACAGTGAAACCCCGTCTCTACTAAAAATACAAAAAATTAGCCGGGCGTGGTGGCACGCACCTGTAGTCCCAGCTACTCGAGAGGCTGAGGCAGGAGAATGGCTTGAACCCGGGCGGTGGAGGTTGCAGTGAGCCGAGATCACACCACTGCACTCCAGCCTGGGTGACAGAGCGAGACTGGGTCTCAAAAAAAAAAAAAAAAAAGAAAGGAAGAAAAGAAATCTAAGCACACTATGCCATATTTTGTTGAATCAATATCTTTGTCCTGAGAATAGGTTAGCTTGGTTATACATGTGTGTCTCATTTTAAAAGGTGGTGGCTTAGGTAAGAGTTGGGAACTTATCTAAGTTAGGTCTCTAAATGGTACAAGGAATCATGCATTTAATGAGCATTTCTTCTTTCTTCGTCCCTTTCTCTCTCTCTGTCCCCCTTAACCTCACTTTCCTTCCTTCCTTTTTTTTTCTTTCTGTTTTTGAGACAGTCTCGCTCTGTCACCCATGCTGGAGTGCAGTGGTGCACTCTCAGTTCACTGCAGCCTCCGCCTTCCGGGTTCAGCTGGAGTAGCTGGGACTACAGACATACGCCACCACACCTGGCTAATTTCTGAATTGGTAGTGAAGACAGGGTTTCACCGTGTTGCCCAAGCTGGTCTCAAAGTCCTGGGCTCAAGCGATCTGCCCGCCTAGGCCTCCCAAAGTGCTGGGATTATAGGTGTGAGCCACTATGCCAGCTCTTCCTTACTCGACAGGATCTGGCTCTTGTCACCCAGGCTGGAGTGCAGTGGCACAATCATAGCTCACTGTAGCCACAACTTCCCAGGCTCAAGCAATCCTCCTGCCTCAGCCTCTCAAGTAGCTGGGACTACAGGTGCTCATCATCACTCTCAATGTTTGCTAAGTTTTACAGAGACAGGGTTTTTGCTATGTTGCCTGGGCTGGTCTCAAACCCCTGACCTCAAGCGGCCCTCCTACCTTGGGCTCCTGTAGTGCTGGGATTATCGTTCTGAGCCCAGCAGCATGTATCTTTAGTCACTCTATAAAAATTCACAAGCCAGGCACGGTGGCTCACAATTGTAATCTCAGAACATTGGGAGGCAGAGGCGGGTGGATCACCTGAGATCAGCAGTTCGAGACCAGCCTGACCAACAAGGTGAAACCCCGTCTTTATAAAAAAAAGAAAAAATAAGAAAGAATAAAAGAAAAAATATTTTTTTTCCCTTCGGGAACGGTAAAATTAGGATATAATTGTTTCTGCAAGAGCACAAATTTGACTGGAAGGAGTTAAAGCGCATCGTATGCCCAGAACCGTGACTAACATTTCAATTACCATCATTATTCGGAAACTGAGGTAAGAGGACCAGTTAAGGTCAGGCCCAAGGTCATCGTCTGGACGGGGCTCCAATTGGGCTGGGCCGCAGCAGACCTGTACCCCACCCCAAGTCCCATCAATCTTTTTTGCAGGATTGGAGTCCACTTCGGTAGTTGTCGTGGCCACAGATCGCATCCCTTCTGGTTAAGTCCAGGAGAATCTGGAAATCCCAAGGGCAACCAGGCCAGAAGGCGATGTAACTGCCTAAGATTGACTAACCCCAACGCGGGAGGCGGGACGACAGTCACTGATTTGCCAGCTTGACGCCGGTCTGCGATTGGCCAGTGCAGGTCTGGGCGTGTCGGTAAACGGAGCTGCGACGGTTTTCCATAGGCTGGCACAGAAAGGGGCGAGGCAACAAGAGTACAAAGTTACCAATCGGCATGCGTGATGTAACGCAATTCTTTTTCCGATTGGTCCGTGAAGCTCGAGAGGGCGTGTACAGCTTCGTTAGGAGATCAACCCTGGGATAGAACGCCTGCCTTTTATTGGCCAATACTCTTCGGGGCGGGCAATGTGGCGCTCTGAGGCTGCCTGCGATTGGTCTACACGGCGCGGCGCTGGGCGGGCCTGCGGACCGCAGATCCTTATGCGATTGGCCGGGACGCCGGAGGGGCGGGCAACTTGGGATCGACGGTGTCTCGCAACTGGTCCGCGCAGCGGGAACGGAGCGGCACGCCGGTTCCTGGACTTCCGGGGACGATGGCGCGGGGTAGCTGGCGCCGGCTGCGCCGCCTGTTGTCCGCGGGGCAGCTTCTGTTCCAGGGCCGCGCTCTGCTCGTCACCAACACGCTGGGCTGCGGCGCCCTTATGGCGGCCGGGGACGGCGTGCGCCAGTCCTGGGAGGTCCGCTCCCGGCCCGGCCACGTTTTCGACCCGCGGCGCTCCGGTGAGAACGCCACACTGCTTAGTCCTTCACCCCGGGCCACCTTTGATCCCGACACCAGACCTGCGGGCCGTGACCCCTGACCCGTGGCTTCAGTCCCCCGCAGGGCCCGTGCCCTTACCGCGCCTCTCCCCGGGTCTCTGTCTTCCCGCAGCCCGGGACTCAATCACCTCCCAGCCCCCTGGGGTCTCTGCCCGCTACCTAGGAGCCACTGGAGCGGCGCCTGCTGGTGGGGCTTGTAGTGAAAGAATGCACGGGTGGGCTCTTCCCGTTTTCCCGGGGAGGCTGAGGCTTGGGGATGGCACTGGGCTTACCCAGGCCTTAGCCAGGGAGGGAGGGAATGGACTGGGGAATTTCCCGGCCCGACCCAGCCCCCTGACTTACACTCTTATAGCAAGCATGTTTGCGGTGGGCTGCAGCATGGGTCCCTTCCTGCACTACTGGTACTTGTCGCTGGACCGTCTATTCCCTGCGTCTGGCCTCCGAGGCTTCCCAAATGTCCTCAAGAAAGTCCTCGTGGATCAGCTGGTAGCCTCTCCCGTGCTGGGCGTCTGGTACTTCTTGGGTAAGGAAGGAGCCTCCTAAACCTCGGCTTTGCCTCTCATAGGTCCGGAGGGGTGGAGCCAGCTTTGTGTTAAGAAGGTTGCAGAGGTACCTTTCCGATGTGCCCCGTGTTTGGGTGGCCCTGGACTAGGAGACAGGTCACAGTGGGGACAGGACAGACCCGGCCGATGTGAACGCTGGCGAGTGTAGGAGGGACCAGGACAGGATCTGATGGGGCCGCCCTGGCGGGAGGTTGAGAGCATTTCCCAAAAGAGGGCACACAGTTGAGACGTGAAGAGGGACCAGCGGGCAGAGAGAACAGCTAATGCAAAGGCCCTGATGCCTGAAGGAAGAGGAATTGAGACTGGACTTCGTGGGGTGCAACGGTCACAGCCCTAGGCTCGGTAAAGACCGCGGTATTCATAGAGGAGTCGCTCATTCTCCACCTCCCAGCCCGGCTTCCTGGTCTGTGATGGAAAAGTAATAAAAATGCCTCATCTTCAGGGTGTGTCTCCTTTGGGGCACGTGTTTGCATGTTTATAACCTCTCTCTCACTGGGACTGACTTGCTCTGTTTTGTCCCTACACCAACCACTTGATTCTCTGTCTGTCCCATCTGAAAGTCCCTGTCTCTCTGTCTGGGGTGGGTCCAAGGCCACCCCCGCCATCGTGAGCCCATCTTGTCATCTCAGCAGTACTTGCTGGCCTCTAACATTCTCATTTCTTGGTTTCCTTCCCAGGCCTTGGCTGCCTGGAGGGCCAGACACTGGGTGAGAGCTTCCAGGAGCTGCGGGACAAGTTCTGGGAATTCTACAAGGTAGGAGCATCTGCCCTTGCGCAGGTCTGGCCCCGCCCCCTCATGGCTCTGGCCCCGCCCCTCATCGTGCCCCGCCTCTCCCCTTAGGCCGACTGGTGCGTGTGGCCCGCTGCGCAGCTGGTGAACTTCCTCTTCGTGCCCCCCCAGTTCCGAGTCACCTACATCAATGGCCTGACGCTGGGCTGGGACACATACCTGTCCTACTTGAAGTACCGGGTGAGTGTGGTGGGCACACCAGGCACCCAGGGGACTGCTCAGGGGGATACAGGGACCGGTAGGACAGTGCTCAGGAGGGACCGGGAGGGATGAACCAGGCTTCTGACCAGATGCCTTGTCTTGTGTGGACAGAGCCCAGTTCCCCTGACACCCCCAGGCTGTGTGGCCCTGGACACCCGAGCGGACTGAGCTGTCTGCCCCTTGGGACCGGATGCAAGACTGACTCCTGGCGGACCACACGCTCTGCCAGAAGGGGAATGGGTCCCTGCAGCAAGCTGGGGTCCTAGGCCGCGTCCCAGCATCACTCCAGCTCCCAGGCACTGGGCTGAGCCACCCTTTCCAAGCTCACTTCTGGGACTCAGTTTCCCCAGCTGAAACACACCTGTGAAGATGGATGATCATCCCCTAGCCCTTCTCAGCAGGAGTCTCATGCGACCTGTGACCAAGATGTCCCATCCTCAGCACGGGGCCCACCCAACCAACCAGTCCCAAGCACCAGCCCCGCAACACGCAACACTGCCGTCCACGTGGTTCTGGGCCAAGCCGCCAATCCGGAGCTCCCTCAGGTCCTGTGACTAAGGGAGCGACGTGGCCCATCCCCTCAGAGCAGGCTCAGGCCTGGAGTTGGCCCCCAAAAGTTTCAGGCAGGGCCGGGCAGCCTCTGGGTTTCTTCCCTGGTCGTGAGCTGTGGGCAATTCATTACATTCTGTCATGTAATTGTAACTGCTAGCTGGGTGCAGTGGCTCACACCTGAAATCTCAGCCCTTTGGGAGGCTGAGGTGGAAGCATCGCTTGAGGCCAGGAGTTCGAGGCCAGCCTGGGCAAGATAGCAAGACCCTGTCTCTATTTATGTTTACAAATAAAAATAACAAAAGCAAATGCTGTGGATGACCAAAGCCAGGGTGGGCAGGGCCCGGCTCTCACAGGGACACGTGTGGTCCATTCGCTTTATTGGATGTATGTAGTGTTTCATGATATCTAAGGAACTGGGGGGCACATTTGACACTCATGAGGTCAGAACAGGTCCGGTGGGCAGGGGGGTCCCAGGGTGGTGAATACCCACAGCATACCCCCCACCAGAAGAAAAAACTTGGGGGAGAGGAGCCTGGCAGGCCAGACTCTGACCCCCATGGTCTGCATGGGGAACCCCCCAACAGCGGCCTCGGCCCACCGAAGCAGAGCCGAGGGGCTGGCAGGCCTGGCCACCTCCCATCGCCCGATCAGCCTGCTCTAGGGTGTCATCTGGCCCCCTCTTCACAACCGACAACTGTGGATGGGGGTGAATTTAAAAAAAAGGCAGGGGGGGAGTCAGGAGGGGGAGGGGTGAGTTCACTAGGCCACGACACACCACAGCTGAGCGGGGAAAGGGTTATATGTACAGGACGGGCAGGGCTGGGGTCGGGCAGGGGAGCCCGGGCCCCTGCGGGACGTCTTCAATAAATAAATAGCTACAATAATAAATAAGGGTGACGGGCTAAGTTGGGAGCGGGGGTCTTGTGCCCATGGCTGGTGGGGGCCGGGTGAGGCCTGGGGGGAGGTGGGGAAGAGGGGCAAGGGGGCGGGGTGGCTCTCAGCAGGCGCAGTCCTGGTGCGGTGGCACCTGCTGGTCACTGAGCTGTGGGCCCTGCTTGGCGCCTGTGACCGCAGGGTCCGCCGTGTCCAAAGACTCCGACATCTTCTCACAGATGACGTCCACCAGGCGCTCAAAGGTCTGCTTGACGTTGATGTTGTCCTTGGCACTTGCCTCAAAGAACTCGAACCCTGTGGTCAGGGAAGGCAGGGATGAGGACCCTGGCCACGCCCCACGCCAACTCCTAGAGACGCTTCTCTGAGGAAAGGGAACACCTGGAGAGTCTTGTGCCAAGCAACTTATTGAAGGTACTGACAAGTCCTGCAGGGAAGCCACATTGAACTGGGTCGACTCTGCATTTCCTTTTTTTTTTTTTTTTGAGACAGGGCCTTGCTCTGCCGCCGAGGATGGAGTATGGTGGCGTGATCACAGCTCACTGCAGTCTTGACCTCCTGGGCTCAAGTGCCTCCACCTCAGCCTAACAGGCTGGGATTACGGGCGTGAGCTGCCGCGCCTGGCTTCCTGCCCTTCCTTCCGAAAACTGTGTCTCACTGTCCTTAGGGACCTGGCAAGACATGCCCAGCCCCGTGCACTGGGCCTGGAAGCCTCTGACACTCAGATCCAGCCGTGACCTCCCCCCTGCTCACACACCCTCTGTGGCTCCCTATTGCCCTCCAAAGAGTCCCAGCCTCTCAGCACATGGTTGAGGCCCTCTATAATCGGCCACATTTCCTCCAGCTGACCCTCATGTTCCAGTCATGTGAAACTATTACCAAAACACACAGGATCTTTCTCACCGCAAGCCTTTACCCAAGCTGTTTCTTCTGTCTAAAACACCCTTCTTCCAAGCACTAGAGTCCACTGCCCACCTCTCCAGGAAGCCTGGCTCCCCCCATGGGCTCCTCCTGCCCAGGTCCCTCCCTCCACCCCAGAGGTCCCTCGAGGCACCCCTACCTGCCTCTCAAGCCCAGCAACATCCAACAAAGCGTTGGACGGTGAGTATCAGAATAAATCTTTAACTTTCTGCACAGCGAACTCCTACACATCCCTCAAGATCCAACTCAAATGGCTCCTGGATGAAGGCTAGCTTGCAGAACGTGTGAATGAATTACCTGGCTTAGCTGTAAGACCTTGGGTGCGTGCCCTCCCCTCTCTGGACCTCAGTGTCATTTTTCTAGCCTTGTGGGTCTCCGGCCCAGCTGGGCACTCACCAAGGTGGTCAGCTAGCTGCCGGCCACGTTCTGACGACACCACCCGCTCATCCTCCATGTCACACTTGTTTCCCACCAGGAGCACCTGCGCATTGTCCCACGAGTAGGTCTTGATCTGGGTGGACCTGCAGGAGGCAGCAATGGGGACAGGTTAGGGCATCGAGGATCCCAGCTCCACCCTCGTGGGCTGGTGTGGAGCCTGCATCCTTGTCCTAGGGAGAAAGACCCTGAAGCTTGGCACTCCGTCCTCCCCACCATCCTTTCCCCCCATGTGCCCCTTGTTCACCCCACTCCAGCCCCCAATTGACCCATTATTGTTTGTGTGTTTGGGGTTGTTTTGAGATGGAGTCTCGCTCTTGTTGCCCAGGTTGGAGGGCAATGGCACGATCTCCACTCACTGCAACCTCTGCCTCCCAGGTTCAAGTGATTCTCCTGCCTCAGTCTCCCAGGTAGCTGGGACTACAGGGGCATGCACCACGCCTGGCTGAGTTTTTCTATCTTTAGTAGAGAAGGGGTGTTAGCCCGCGTTAGCCAGGATGGTCTTGATCTCCTGACCTCCCGATCCCCCCAACCTCAGCCTCCCAAAGTGCTGGGATTACAGGCGTGAGCCACCGCACCCGGCCGTGTTCTGGGTCTTTTTTTTTTTTTTTTTTTGAGATGGAGTCTGGCTCTGATGCCCAGGATGGAGTGCAGTGGCACAATCTCGGCTCACTGCAACCTCCGCCTCCTGACTTCAAGTGGTTCTTGTGCTTCAGCCTCCCAAGTCGCTGGGATTACAGGCGTACATCACCACTCCCGGCTAATTTTTGTATTTTCAGCAGAAACAGGGTTTTACTATGTTGGCCAGGCTGGTCTCAAACTCCTGACCTCAAGTGATTCTCCCACTTCGTCCTCCCAAAGTGCTGAGATGACAGGCGTGAGCCACTGTGCCCAGCCAAACTGACCCATTATTGAACATGGCAGGCTCCGTTCTTCATCATAGCCTGTATCCTGCCAGGAACACATTTTTCTTCTCTCTGTCAATATGTCAATACTGCCACCTCCTCCAGGAAGCCTTCCTGGAAGTGCCAGCTTCCCACATCTCCCAAGAACTCCTCACATGCTCTTTCCTCCCTCTGGGTGTTTATTCCAGAAAAGTTACCTGCTTTCTTTTTTGGAGACAGCCTGAATCTGTTATCCAGGCTGGTCTTGAACTCCGAACGCAAGCAATACTCACCCACCTCAGTCTCCTGAATAGCTGAGATTACCAGCATATGCCACTACACCCAGTGAGAAAGCCCCTTTTCTTTTCCTTCCTGTTTTTTTTTTTTTTTTGTAGAGACAGGGTCTTGCTATGTTGCCCAGGCTGGTCTCGAACTCCTGGGCTCAAGCAATCCACTTGCCTTAGCCTCTCAAAGTGCTGGAATTATAGGCATGAGCCACCCAGCCCAGAAATCTTCCTTTTTTTTTGAGATAGAGTCTCACTCTGTTGCCCAGGCTGGAGTGCAATGGTACGATCTAGGCTCACTGCAACCTCCGCCTCCCAGGTTCAAGTGATTCTCCTGCCTCAGCTTCCCAAGTAGCTGGTACTACAGGTATGAGCCACCACGCCTGGGTAATCTTTTGTGTTTTTAGTAGAGGCGGGTTTCAGCATGTTGGCCAGGATGGTCTCAATCTCCTGAGCTCAAGATCTGTCCACCTTGGCCTCTCAAAGTGCTAGGATTATAGGCGTGAGCCACTGTGCCTGGTCCAGAAATCTTTTTAAAGAGTTTTTACTTCTGAGGAGAAAATCGCAATGTTTGCCACCTCTAACCTATGCCAGCTCTCCTTAAAGTCTCTGTCTCCACCCTACACTTGCAGCTCTTTTTTTCTATATGTCCACAGTTTTACTTTTCTATCTGAAATCCTTCTCTGACCCCATCTTTTATTTATTTATTTATTTACTTATTATTTTTTAGAGACGGAGTCTTGCACTGTTGCCCAGGATGGAGTGCAGTGGCGCAATCTCGGCTCAATGCAACCTCCGCCTCCTGGGGGTTCAAGCGATTCTCCTGCCTCAGCCTCCCAAGTAGCTGGGATGACAGGTGCCCACCACCATGCCCGGCTATTTTTTTGTAATTTTTTTTAAGACGAGGTTTCACCATGTTGGTCAGGCTGGTCTTGAACTCCCGACCTCAGGTGATCCGTCTGCCTTGGCCTCCAAAGTGCTTGGATTACAGGCGTGAGCCACCACGCCCAGGCTTTTTGTACTTTTAATAGAGACAGAGTTTCACTATGTTGACCAGGTTGGTCTTGAACTCCTGCCCTTGTGATCTGTCCCCCTTGGCCTCCCAAAGCACTGGGATTACAAGCATGAGCCACCACACCTGGGCTTTTTTTTCTGAAGCAACTTTGTCTCAGAGACGATGGTCCCAGAATGAGTGTGGAAGGCCAGGAGCAATGGCTCACGCCTGTAATCCCAGCACTTTGGGAGGCTGAGGCGGGCAGATCACTTGAGCCAACGAGTTCAAGACCAGCCTGGGCAACATAGCAAAACCCCATCTCAACTAAAAATACAAAAACTTAGCCAGGTGTGGTGGTGTGCACCTGTAGTCCCAGCTACTTGGAAGGCTGAGGCAGGAGGATTACTTGAGCCCAGGAGGTCAAGGCTGCAGTGAGCCCTGATCGTGCCACTGGACTCCAGTCTGGGCTATAGTAAGACCCTCTCTCAAAAAAAAAAAAAGAGTGAGCGGGGTGCACTCACCAGTCCTGCACAGCATTGAAGGATTCCTCGTTGGTGATGTCATACATGAGGATGAAGCCCATAGCGCCCCGGTAGTAGGCAGTGGTGATGGTCCGGTATCGCTCTTGCCCTGCTGTGTCCTAGAGAGGAAGAGGTGAAGGTCAGAGAGGACCCACACATCAGGTCCTCGGAGAGGAAATGAGCTCTGATGTCACCCAGCTCAGCCCCTGGGAGAGGCAGGAGCTTGCTGAGGAGCATAAAGTCTCAGGAAGGGCAGATTGGGTCACAGCGCTCATAGTACGTGAGTGCGCCATCACCCCACAGAGTCATTCAACAAACATGTCCTGTGTCGGGTGCTTGGCTCGCACCTGTAATCCCAGTACTATGGGAGGCTGAGATGGGCAGATGGCTTGAACCCAGGAGTTCCAGACCAGCCTGGGCAACATAGCAAGACCCCATCTCTAGAAAAAAATCTAAAAATGAATGCGGCATGGTGGCTCACAGCTGTAGTCCCAATACTCAGGACGCTCAGGTAAGAGGGTCGCTTGAGCCCGGGAGGCAGAGGTTGCCGTGAGGTTAGATCGCACCATTGCAGTTCAGCCTGGGCAACCCTGTCTCAAAAAACAAACGGGGCCAAGCGCGGTGGCACACGCCTGCAATCCCAGCACTTTGGGAGGCCAAGGCGGGCGGATCAGTTGAGGTCAGGAGTTGAAGACTAGCCTGGCCAACATGGTGAACCCTATCTCTACTAAAAATTTTTAAAAAAAATTAGCCAGGCATGGTGGTGAATGCTCACGGTCCCAGCTACTCAGGAGGCTGAGGCAGGAGAATTACTTGAACCCAAGAGGCAGAGGTTTCAGTAAGCCAAGATCTCGGCACTGCACTCCAGCCTGGGAGACAGAGAAAACACTCTGTCTCAAAAAAAAAAAAAAAAAACAAGTCAGGCGCGGTGGCTCACACCTGTAATCCCAGCACTTTGGGAGGCTGAGACAGGCGGCTCACGAAGTCAGGGGTTCGAGACCAGCCTGACCAACACGGTGAAACCTCGCCGGGCACGGTGGCACATGCCTGTAATCCCAGCTACTTGGGAGGCTAAGGCAGGAGAATCACTTGAAGCCGGGAGGTGGAGGTTGCGGTGAGTCAAGAACGCACCATTACACTCCAGCCTGGGTGACAGAGTGAGACCCTGTCTCAAAAAATAAAAAATAAACAAACATGGACTGGACGCTGATCTTGGCCACCCTGAACTGGACACTGGGGACACAGTTGTTAACAAATGGGCAGAAATCCCTGCCTTGCTAAGGGATACCCCAGTGTGGGAAACAGAAAATAACAGTGTAAAGGTACCCTATATTGGAAGGTGCCAAGGACCAAGGAGAAAAATCAAGCCATCCTTTCCAAAGATGGAGAGAATGGAACTGTAGGTCTAAAAACTAAAGGAAGCCAGACTCAGTGGCACACGCCTGTACTCCCAGCTACTTGGGAAGCTGAGGCAGGAGGATCGCTTGAGCCCAGTTCGAATCCAGCCTGGGCAACAGAGTGAGGCTCTGTCTCTTGAAACCAACAAGGCCAGGTGGGATCGCTCATGCCTGTAACCCCGGCACTTTGAGAGGCTGAGGTGGGAGGATCACTGGAGCCCAGGAGTTCAAGACCAGCCTGGGCAGACATAGCCAGACCCTGTCTCTACAAAAAAGAAAAAAAATTAGCAGGCGTGGTGGTGCACACCTGTAATTCCAGCTACTTGGGAGGCTTAGGTGGAAGAATGGCTTGAGCCCAGAAAGTCGAGGCTGCAGAGAGCCATGATCATGCGACTGCAATCCAGCCTGGGTGACAGAGCAAGATCACCCTGCCTCAAAAAACAAACAAAAAAAGAGAATGGTGATGAAGGTGCCTGGGCTCGGTGGCTCACGCCTATAATCCCAGCACTTTGGGAGGCCGAGGCAGGTAGATCGTGAGGTCAGGAGTTCAAGATCAGCCTGATGATCTTGAACTGGAATTTCATGATGAAATCCCATCTCTATTAAAAACTACAAAACTTAGCCAGGCGCGGTGGCAGCCACCTGTAATCCCAGCTACTTGGGAGGCTGAGGCAGGAGAATCCTTGAACCCGGGCAGCAGAGGTTGCAGTAAGCCGAGATCGCGCCACTGCACCCCAGCTTGTGAGACACAGTGAGACTCCATCTCAAACAAACAAATAAAAAAAAGAGAATGGGGGCCGGGCGTGGTGGCTCACGCCTGTAATCCAAGCACTTTGGAGGCTAAGGCGGGCGGATCACCTGAGGTTGGGAGTTCAAGACCAGCCTGACCAACATGGTGAAACCCCGTCTTTAAAAAAAAAAAGTATTTAAAAAATTTTTTTAATTTAAATATTAAAAAAAAAAAAAAGAAAAGAAAAAGAGAGAATGGGGCCCAAGATCCAGCTGAAACTGCATACATGGAAGCACTTGAAGATGGGGAAACTGAGGCACCAGGATTAGGCACTTATGGGAGAACATAGGTGCTGTTTCTGCCCCTGGTACGCAGTACGGACTTGATAAATGCCCAGTGTGTAAGTGAGTGACTCCAGCCAGGAAAGAGATAGATGAGGTTGAGGCTGCTTTTCCAAAAATGGGGACCCAACGGGGCCGGGAGGGACCCTCCAGCTGGGACCCACCCAGATCTGCAGCTTGATCCTCTTGTCATTTCGATAGATGGTTTTGACCTTGAAGTCGATGCCCACGGTGCTGACGAAGGCAGGGGTGAACGAGTCGTCGGCATAGCGGAAGAGGAAGGACGTCTTGCCCACGCTGCTGTTGCCGATGATGAGAATCTTGAACATGTAGTCGAAGTTCTGATCCGAGGATTCCTTCTGCCCATAGCGCGAGTCTGTGGCGGATGCCATCTGGGGATACCGGGTATAGCAGAGCCGTGAGGGGAGCACCCTCCATCCTCATGTGCCCAAGCCCAGGCGGAGGATGGGGAGAGCTCCAGAAAGGGGCCGGTGTATGGAGACCACACTTATCCCATCAGGAGCCCCAGTATTCATTGGTGGTGCTCCCAGCAGAGGGCAGCCTGTGACCTTGAAATCCTGAACGTTTCAGAAGAGGGGTTCAGAGGGTCGCGGATGGGGACGCCCCAGCAGCCCCTTCCAAGAAGCCTGTGCGCCAGGTGGGGCTGTAACCCTAAACCCAGGGCTGAGCCCGGAGGGGGTGACTGCGGCTGGCCCCGCCCCCTATCAGTCTTTCCTGGTCTCAGGCCTGGCAGCCGCACGTGCACACGCGCCATGGCCCCTGGAGGACGCGCATCTGCAGCCACCTCTCTCCCCAAACCTCCAGGCCAGAGAGCTCCGGCCAAGGCTGCTGCATCATATGATACAGGCGGGGCATGCACACGCTCACGTGCACACAGCCTCGAACACGCTCATCCGTACAGACGGGAGTGTGTAAACGCACTGGGGTGCACAGGACAAAGACACACCTGTTTGCACACCGATTCGCCCATAGAAATGTGCAAACCCCCCGTGCGCACAGGCCGCTCCACACATGCAGGCGTGTGCACATCACCCGCAGGGACACGGACCCCCGTGCTTGTATGCAGAGACACGCATGCACAGGCGGTTCACACATCTTTCTCCACACGCGTGAAACATGCACACACTTAGGCCCGTGGGGGGGTCACACGAGCATATCCAGATACACACGCAAGGGTACACAGAGACCCGCTGACACAGGCGGGCGCGCACACGCGTGTGCACACCACGCGCACGCGCACGCAAGAGCCTCCTGTGCGCACAGCTTCTCGCAAGGCGCTTGCCTCCCCTCCCCCTCCGCCGCAGAGCAGGGGGGTTGGGGGGGTAGTGGTGAGGATCAGGCAGAAGTGGGGGTGCCCGGGCCCTACCCATTCCCAGCCTCGCGACCGCCGCATCTTTCCCCTCATTCAACCCCGGCCAACCTCGTCCCGCACCTCCACCACCCCGTCAGTCAAATGAAGGTTATGCAGGTGCTCGGAGCCTGAGCACACCCGGCCGCCCAGGAGCTCACCTTGCCCTGCACCGATGCAACGGCGACCCTAGCGGCGGCGACTTTTCTGGCGGCGGCTGTGACGGGGCCCCCTGTGCGTTGATGTGGGGCTGCGCGGCGGCGGCGGCGGCGGCTCAGGCCCCTGCAGTCCTCGGTGACGTCCTGCAAAGGGAGGGGCGGGGCCTCACATGCAGTTAAATTCGTGACGCCATCCGGAGGCGGAGCCGCGGGAAGAGATGTGGCCCATTGACGCACGCAGAGCCAGATGGGGCGGGGCTCCTGCGTGTGTATTCAATAGGGGTGGGAGCGGCGCGGGGGCTGACTCCGCCTCGGGGAGGCTTAAGCCCTCGAGCGACGGGCCGACTAGCCAATCAGCGATTGTATACCCCTCCTCCTGTCCAATGGTGGCTTCTGGGCGATTGAAGGGCCGAGAGGCTGAGGCCTTGGCTGAGCCCGGGTCTTCGAGGGGCGGGTCCCTTCCCTGCCCGCGCCCACCCCAGGTAGGGGACTCGAGGCCACAGTCAAGTCCAAGGTGCTGTGACCTCTGTTACATGCCCCCGACTCCCAATTGCACAAAAGAACAACCGAGGCCCAAGAGATGTTTTATGCCCTCACATATATGGGGTTCAACATAAATACAAAAGAACAACCAGGGATCCAGAGGGCCCCCTGTCCCATTCCCGAGGCGTTAGACCCCCAAAGAGGGCGGGGCTAGTGAAGACTCCACCCCTCCCCCGTTTCTGAGGTTTAAAAAATAGAAGAAATAGAGGTCACGAGAGCCACCCCTCTCGACCATTCCCAGAAAAAGAGGAAGGAGCGGATGAGCTCTCTGGGAACCCCCTCCCCTCCTTGCTCCCCGTCATCAAGAGGAAAATTCGAAGAAAAGGTTTAGTAGGGAAGGAGAAGCGACCTGTCCAGGAAACCCCTTAAAGCCTGCGGTAAATGCCCCGGGAAGCCTTCAGTCCTTCAATGCTCAGGTCCAAAGACCCGGGGGCTGGAAGAGCCTCTCCCTCCATTCTGGGAAAGCGAACCTCGGAGAATGGAGCCTTTTGGGAGCTCAGATGCTCCACCGTGTATTCCTCCAAATCTTCGGGGAAAAAACTCAGAATCTGGGGAGGGGAGAGGAGCCCGAAACCCCAGCCCCCCCATTCCGGGGCTCTTGCGCCCCCTACTCCAGTTTTCAAACCCTCCAGGCGTGTGTGGCCCCAAGAAGAGTCCTGATCCCCTAGATTTTCCCCCTCCCCCAGCACAGTAGGCGGGGCTGGAGTTGGGGTGGGAGGGAAACTCGTTCCTGTTTATAAAAAGCTCGCCAGCTGCGGAGGCGCAGAGAGACCAGAATAACTTAGCGCCTCGAGGCCCAGCCGCCGCCAACCCGGTCCCCAGCCCGCCCCCAGCACCCTGGAAGTACTGGGACGCCCCCCCCAATCGCCCCATCCCCTCTCCATTTGCATTTGGGAAATTTTTCTTTTCTTTTTAGGGTAACATATTTGCTCCCTTCCCCACCCCCCACCCCCACCGCTAGGACTATAAAAGTATCACGAATCCACTGCGGAGAAATTGGGAACATTCAGAAAACAAAAAGATAAAATAAAAAGAAATCCAGCTCCCATTCTCCCTTCCCTCCGCGCCCACGCGGACACCCGCAGTCCAGTTCGCGCTCTGTGGGGGGCTCCAGGGGAGAGGGTCCAGGCCCGGCCTGCGGCCCCCTTGGAGGGAAGGAGGTTTTAGGCTGCTCAGCTCCCTGATCGCACAAAGGCACGCTTCCTACATGGGTGGCGCTCTCAGAAATACCTCCTGCCGTTTTTTTCCCAGGAAGGGAAAAGTCAGCCACGAGAACGTGCAGAAGCTTCTGTCACTGACTTAGTATTTTAAAGTAAAAATAGCCGGGTACGGCGGCTCACGCCTGTACTCCCACCATTTTGGGGTACCAAGGCGGGAGGATCGCTTGAGCCCAGGAACTGGAGACCAGCCTGGGTAACACAGGGAGGCCTCATCTCTACAAAAAAATTTTAAAATTAGCTGGGTGTGGTGGTGCGTGCCTGTGGTTCCAGCGACTCCCCAGCCTGAGGTAGGAGGATCACTTGAGCCCAGGAGGTCGAGGCTGTAGGACACCCGTATCGCGCCACTGCACTCCAGCCTGGACGTCGGAGTGAGACCCTGTCTCAAAACTAATTACTTTGCCGGGCGCCGTGGCTCACGCCTGTAATTCCAGCACTTTGGGAGGCCAAGGCGGTTGGATCACCTGAGGTTAGGAGTTCGAGACCAGCCTGGCCAACATGGTGAAACCCCATTTCTACTAAAAATACAAAACTTAGCTGGGCATGGTGGCAGTCGCCTGTAATGCCAGCTACTCGAGAGGCTAAGACAGGTGAATCGCTTGAACCCAGGAGGTGGAGGTTGCAGTGAGCCAAGGATTGCGCCATTGCACTCCAGCCTGGCAACAGAGCAAGACTACGTCTAAAAAAACAAAGAAAAAAAATTACTTAATTTAAATTAAGGAAGAATGCAAGCCCTTGATTGTTCAGAGCAGCATTGGGATCTGGAATCCGAAATGGATGAGCTAGGGGAGGGGGCTGCAGGCTTGGGGCATTTTCTGTGTGGCAGGGGAGACAGAGCCAGTGGGAGAAGGGGCTGTGCTTCCCTGCTGGCCCCACTCAGAGGAAAGTCCAGCGGCCTCCCTGAGGCCACACCCGATCTTCTGCACTACACAAATAAAAATAAAAATTTGGCCAGGTGCAGTGGCTCACGCCTGTAATCCCAACACTTTGGTAGGCTGAGGCAGGAAGATCACTCCTTGACCTTGAGGTCAGGAGTTCAAGACCAGCCTGGCCAACATGGTGAAACCCCATCTCTACTAAAAACAAAAAAAATTAGCTGGATGTGGTAGTGCCTGTCCAGGGAGGCTGCTGGGGAGGCTCAGGCACGAGAATCGAAAGAACCAGAGAGGCGGAGGCTGCAGTGAGATGAGATCGTGCCACCACTGACTCCAGCCCAGGTGACAGAGGGAAACACCATCACACACACACACACACACACACACACACACACAAAGGTCAGACGTGGGTGGTGGCTCACCCCTGTAATCCCAACACTTTGGGAGGCTGAGGCAGGCGGATCACCTGAGGTCAGCAGTTCAAGACCAGCCTGACCAACATGGAGAACCCCGTGTCTACTAAAAATACAAAATTAGGCCGGGCATGGTGGCTCACGCCTGTAATCCAAGCACTTTGGAGGCCAAGGCGGGCAGATCACCTGAGGTTGGGAGTTCAAGACCAGCCTGACCAACATGGTGAAACCCCGTCTTTAAAAAAAAAAAAAATACAAAATTAGCTGGGCGTGGTGGTTTATGCCTGTAGTCCCAGCCACTCTGGAGGCTGAGGCAGAAGAATCGCTTGAACCTGGGAGGCGGAGGTTGTGGTGAGCAGAGATTGCACCATTGCACTCCAGCCTGGGCAACAAGAGCGAAACTCCATCTCAAAAAAAAAAAATTTTTTTTTTTAAAGTATCCCAGGTAGGGGCCCAGGGACGACTTCTCAGGGAAGAAGACACTAACTTAAAACCCAATGGGTGAGGCTGAGGGCTGAGAGAGAAGCATTCCAGGTGGGGGTACGGCTTATCTGAAGGCCTGTGGTGGGACCAGGCTTTCAGTGTGGACAGAGCAGGTGTCATCAGTGAGGGGAGAGGGGCAAAAGCCTGTGGCTGAAATAGAAGGGGAACATACGAATATTCATTTATAAAAAATATGAATATTTTAGGGCCGGGTGCAGTGGCTCATGCCTGTAATCCCAGCACTTTGGGAGGCCGAGGTGGGTGGATTACTTGAGGCCAGGAGTTCGAGACCAGCCTAGGCAACATGGTGAAACCCTAGCGGTATGTGGTGGTACACACCTGAAGTCCCAGCTACTCGGGAGGCTGAGGCAGAAGAATCACTTGAACCGGGGAGGTGGAGGTTGCAGTGAGCTGAGATCACGCCACTGCACTCCAGCCTGGGCAACAGAGTGAGACTCTGACAAAAAAAGAAAAGGAAAGAAAAGAGACCAGGTGTGGTGGCTCACACCTGTAATCCCAGCACTTTGGGAGGCCGAGGTGGATGGATCACAAGGTCAGGAGTTCGAGACCAGCATTACCAACATGGTGAAATCCCATGTCACCTAAAAACACAAAAATTAGCTGGGCGTGGTGACAGGCACCTGTAATCCCAGCTACTAGGGAGGCTGAGGCAGGAGAACTCTTTAACCTGGGAGGTGGAGGTTACAGTGAGACAAGATTGCACCATTGCACTCCAGCCTGGGCAACAAAGCAAGACTCTGTCTCAAAAAAAAAAAAAAAAAGAAGAAGAAAGAAAAGAAAAGTAATATGAATATCTTATAACGGATGGAGAAAAAAAGGAAAATAAGTCAAAATACTGCAGGTGGAATCTATGCGTGGTTATAACAGAATTTTATTTCCTTCTTTATACATTTTCGTTTTTTTCCAAATTTTCTACAGCGAACATGTATTACTTTGTAAGAGGACTTGGGTGGGGGGGCGGATCTTGAAACAAACAACAACAACAAAAAAAATCCCCTAAATCTCTGCCTTTTAAAAGTCTGGGAGGAAACACACCAAGTTCGTGATCCCAGATGACTTTTAGTTCTGGCACTGTGGAATTTTATCATTAACTGTGATTATGATGAATTCGGAGTGGTTATAATATTTACGAACGAAGCCAGCTGCTCTGGAAGCCGAGGGCGGCTGTGATGACGCCTGTATCTTGTATAAATTTTCAGGTACGCGAGGAGGGAGGCCGAGGGATACTGAGGCTTCGGGAGGCGGGGATCGAACCCGAGGCTTGAGCACGGTGCCGCCCAGTCCGCTCGGAGGCCCGACCAGCAGGACGAGCTGTTCCAGGCAAGGTGCGGTAGGTGGAAGCATCAGGGCGGGAGGATGCCACCCACCGACCCACCCTCCGACTCCCGACAAGCGCGCCCCGCCTGTCTCCCATGCTCGCCACCAGGGGGCGCCGCTGGCTAACATTGGGTGCCCAGATGGTGACTTTGAGCTGGCAATAGGACCGCTCTGCGCGCCTCAGTTTCCTCATCCGTGAAACGGGTAAGACACTCAATTTGGTCAATCGAATGTCTTAAGACGTAAAGATTTTATTTAACCCCAAAGCAATGCTCAGTACCCCAAATGTCTAGGATATTTCAGGGAGATCACAGACAACTCCCAACTCCCAATCAGAGTTTGTGCAAGTACTAGGATCAGGTTACAGAGGGGAAACTGAGGCCCAGAAGGGGCAATGATGGCAAGAAAGCCTCTGGGGCCTCCCTCGAGGGGGAGCCTGAGGCAGTTTCAGGAATCAGGAACCTTAGAGGCCTGCCAGGGAGGAACGAGTGTGTGTTTTTGTTGCTGTCCTAGGGAAGGAGGAATGTGTGGGGGACCCAGCATGGGGTCCCGAGGACAGAGAAAGCAGGGAGCTCCTACATCCAGAGACACCGAAGACAGAAAACATAGCGACTTAAAGCAACAACTGGTGCATAGGTTAAATCAGTCTTCAGAGATATGCCGGGCACAACGTCCGTCCTTCCTTCCTTCCTTCCTTCCTTCCTTCCTTCCTTCCTTCCTTCCTTCCTTCCTTCCTTCCTTCCTTCCTTCCTTCCTTCCTTCCTCTCTCTCTCTCTGTCTTTCTTGAGATGAAGTTTCGATGTTGTTACCCACGCTGGAGTGCAATGGTGCGATCCTGGCTCACTGCAACCTCCACCTCCCGGGTTCAAGCAATTCTCCTGCCTCCCTAGTAGCTGGGATTACAGGCGCCCACCATCATGCCCAGCTAAATTTTTGTATTTTTAGTAGAGATGGGGTTTCGAACTGCTGACCTCAGGTGATCCACCCACCTCAGCCTCCCAAAGTGCAGGGATTACAGGCGTCAGCCACCACGCCTGGCAATTTTTTTTTTTTTTTTTTTTTTTTTTTTTTTTTGAGATGGAGTCTCACTCTGTCGCCCAGGCTGGAGTGCAATGGTGCTATCTCAGCTCACCGCAAGCCTCTTGAACTCAAGTGACTCTACTGCCTCAGCCTCCTGAGTAGCTGGGATTACAGGCGCCTGCCATCACGCCTGACGAAATTTTGTATTTTGAGTAGAGATGGGGTTTCACCATGTCGGCCAGGCTGGTCTCAAACTCCTAATCTCAGGTGATTCGCCCGCCTCAGCCTCCCAAAGTGCTGGGATTATAGGTGTGAGCCACCACGCCCAGCCTCAGCCTCAGAGCCCCCTCTCTTTCTTTCTTTCTTTCTTTTTTTTTTTTTTTTTTTTTTTTGAGACAGGGTCTTGCTGTATTGCCCAGGCTGGAGTGCAGTGATGCAGCCATAACTCTCTTCAGCCTCCAACTCCTGGGCTTGAGTGATCCTCTTTGTCTCGCCTTCTGAGTGGCTGGGGCTACAGGTGCACACCACCATGCATGGCTAATTGTTTATGTTTTGCAGATACGGGGGTCTTGCTATGTTGCCCAGGCTGGTCTCAAACTCCTGAGCTCAAGCAGTACTCACACCTCAGACTCCCAAAGAGCTGGGATTACAGGCATGAGCCTCCACACCTTGCCCAGCCTCTCTTTTCTGCCCCCTTCCTGCTCCCTACCACAGCTTCGGAAACAACATTGGGTATGAATGAAGCCGAAAATGCTTTGGTGCCGAAAATGCCCCCATTTGCAGTCTCATGCTCTTGCAGAGCGCTGCTTGGTCGAGGAAGATGGGGAGACGCCTTTGGAATGGTCTCCTGACTCCCCACCCCTTGTGCAGGGCTGCTACAGAGGCATAAAGTTGGCACAAAGTAAATGTGCAATAAATATTTGAAAAGAAGGAAAGAATTCAACAACAGATGTGGCTCAAGAGTGACCACTGGAGAGGGTGGACTCAAGGTTCCAGCAGACACCACCTCTCCACGCTAGGGAGAGAAGCCCGGGAGAAAGATCCCAAGGGCACTGTAAGAGGCTGCCCCTTAGACAGCTCTTTTAGGCAAGCCGGGGGTCAGAGTGGACCCCAGCCAGGTGCCTTCGATTAGACCCTGAGCACTGCCTAAAACTAAGAGCTTGATTGTCTCCCTCAATGGGTGGGAAAGTGAAGCAGGGACCACATGGGGCGTCTTCCAGGAAAGTCTGCTTGCAAGTCAGACGGTTTCAACATCCCACGGCCCTCGTGGTTCACGCAGAGCTGGCCCTAAGTCCTCTGGTGGTCAAGGGGTAGGTCCCCAGGGTCTGGGCTGGCTTCGGGGGACAGTTCAGTGTCAGACAACTCCAAGGCCTCTTTGTCTAAAGCTGTCTCTTCACCCTCCTCTTCCTCCTCCTCCTCCTCTTCCTCTGCCTCCTCCAGAGGCAGCCCAAACTGGAATCTGTCAGGCCCGCCCGGCTCGGGGTTGGTGAGGTCGGAGGGGCTTCGGGGGATCTTGCTCTGGTACCATTCTCGATTGTCCTCCAACGTGTCCAGCAGGTCCTGTGCGTCTGGGTGGACCAGGTCAGCCCAAGTCTCCCACAGTGGGTGGGCAATGTAGTCAATGAAACCCACCTGTGGGGCGGGTGGGGCAGGTAGGCATCTGGTGAGTCACAGCGAACCCTAGACCCAATCCAGCCTCCAGATCTTTAGCCAGGTTTTCCCTTCTGCCTGGAATGCCACTTTCCAACTCCTGCTCACCCTTCAAAACCCTCTTCAAATAACCCATCCTCTAGAATGCCTCCCTTATCCCTTCTGTCCTCCTCCAACCCCAACCCTGACCCCACAGGGCTGAATGTATATGTGGGGTTAGCTCAGCCCCTCCCTCTCTCCTCCCTCCCAGTGTCTACCAACTCAACCCAGTCCCCTGCCGACCTGGGACTTCTCCACTGAGGCTGTGTGCTTGTCACACATGGGGCTGATGTCCAGGCCCGACTCACGCTCACGGTCTCCCTGCTGGAAGAACTCGGCCATGATGCGGTCCGTCCACTGGCGGTACAGGGGCAGCGGCTTGGTGGGGTTGCTCAGGTCGGCACAGTGCACCAGGCTCTGCAAGACCTGCAGAGATCGAGGCTCGGGAGGGCACTGGCGGGACCCAGCCACGCCTAGACCTGGCACCCCCCACAGCCAGGCTTGGTGCCATGGACACATCCATCCTACAAGGGGGGAAACTGAGGCCGGGAGCTGAAGAAGTGGCTGAGGCACAGGCATGTGACTGTTGCCATTCCTTCAAGTGTGGCATACAGTCGGCACTTCATAAATGAAGCTAAATGAGAACTGCAAAAATGGAGATCCTGTCCCTTTTTTTTTTTTTTTTTTTTTTTTTTTTTAGTGAGACAGGCTCTCACTCTGTGACCCTGGCTGGAGTGCAGTGGCGAGATCTGGGCTCACTGCAACCTCTGCCTCCTGGGGTCAAACGATCCTCCCAGCCCAGCCTCCCAAGTAGCTGGAACTACAGGCGTGCACCACCACACCCGGCTAATTTTTATATTTTTGTAGAGACAGGGTTTTGCCCAGGCTGGTCTCGAACTCTTGAGTTCAAGTAATCCGCCCATCTCAGCCTCTCAAAGTGCCGGGATTACAAGCGTGAGCCACAGAGCCCAGCCTTATTTATTTATTTTTGAGAGAGTTTCGCTCTTGTTGCCCAGGCTGGAGTGCAATGGCTCAATCTCGGCTCACCCCGTAACCTCCACCTCCCCGGTTCAAGCGATTCTCCTGCCTCAGCCCTCCAAGTGGGATTACAGGCATGCACCACGATGCTCAGCTAATTTTGTATTTTTAGTAGAGATGGGGTTTCTCCATGTTGGTCAGACTGGTCTCAAATCCCCAACCTCAGGTGATCCACCCACCTCGGCCTCCCAAAGTGCTAAGATTACAGGTGTGAGCCACCGCACCCGGCCTGAGATGGAGTCTTGTTCTGTCACCCAGGCTGGCGTGCGATTCTGTGATCTCAGCTCACTGCAACCTCCATCTCCTGGGTTCAAGCGGTTCTCCTGCCTCAGCCTCCAAAGTAGCTGGGATTACAGGCAAGTGCCACCACGCCCGGCTAATTATTTGTAATTTTAGTAGAGACAGGGTTTCACCATGTTGGTCAGGCTGGTCTTGAACTCCTGATCTTGTGATCCACCCGCCTCAGCCTCCCAATGTGCTGGGATTACAAGTGTGAGCCACCACGCCCAGCTTTTTTTTTTTTTTTTTAAGAGACCAGGTCTCACTCTGTTGCCCAGGCTGGAGTTCAATGGTGCAGTTACAGCTCCGTGCAGCCTGTCTGCAACTCCTGGCCTCAAGTCCTCACACCTTGGCCTCCCTAAATGCTAGGATTTCAGGCATATGCCACTGCGTCCAGCCTTCTCTCAAACTAAATGTGTAAGAAGCCTGGCTAACTTGTTTTTAATGTAAAACCAAAATTTGAAAAGGAGGCCCCAGTGCCTGCCCAGCTACACACCTGGATGCGATCAGGATAGTTGTCCAGGAGGAGGACACCGAGGCTTGTCACCTTCTTGGTCTCTACCATGGTCTTGAGGTCGGCCAGGAGGTTCATGTGTTTGGACATGTCCGTGGCCAGCACCTGGGGGCAGGCAAGGGACGGTGACAGGCACGAGGACCCGGCCCACCTCGACCCCGACCGTCACTCCTAAATCCCAGATGCCACTCCGGCTCAGAGAGTCTGCTGGGCCTCAGCGTCCTCATCTGCGAAATGGGAGGATCCAGTGGCATTCACTGCAAACCCTGCTCACAAGAGAGGCTCAGTCAGGGACCCCTTTTGGGAGGTTGTTTGGATTGGCCATGAATTCCACGTGTGACAGGGTGTAGGAGGGAGGTGGTCGAAGCTGTGCTCCTGGGACTTGTCAGCCCAGGTCTCCCACAGTGGGTGGGCAATGTCGTCAATGAAACCCACCTGTGGGGCGGGTGGGGCAGGTAGGCATCTGGTGAGTCACAGGAAACCCTAGAACCAATCCAGCCTCCAGATATTTAGCCAGGTTGTTCCTTCTGTCTGGAATGCTGCTTCCCAACTCCTACTCATTCTTCAAAACTCTTTTCAAATAACCCTTCCTCTAGGATGCCTCTGTTGACCCTTCTGGCTTCCTCCAGCCCCAACTTTGACCCCACAGGACTGGTTAGTGGCTGAGGTGACTTGTGCCTGAGGACAGTGGGGAGGATGAAGTCTGTGCAAAGGTCCTGGGGCTGGGAGAGTTGGGTACATGGGAGGGACCTAGAAGAGGGGCTTGTGGCTGGAAGAAGTGAGCTCATGAGAGATGGACTCGAGATTGAGGAGGCTGAGGGCCTCTGGCAGCTGGAGAACTTTGTCCAGAGGTCATCGGAGCCACAGGGGAGTTTGCAGCTCACTGTGAGAAGGGATGTGACTTCATACCCCTCAAACTTCCATGTGGCCGCCATGTGCCCTGGAGGGCTATTTCTAACTCTGAGCACAGACGTTTAAAAACCAAATTAACCCACTGGGCACGATGGCTCATGCCTGTAATCCCAGCACTTTGGAAGGCTGAGGCAGGCGGATCACCTGAGGTCAGAAGTTCAAGACCAGCCTGGCCAACGTGGTGAAACCCTGTTTCTACTAAAAATACAAAATTAGCTGGGCATGGTGGTGCGCGCCTATAATCGCAGCTACTCAGGAGACTGAGGCAGGAGAATCGCTTGAACCCAGGAGATGGAGGTTGCAGTGAGCGGGGATCACGCCACTGCACCCCAGGCTAAGTGACAGAGCAGGACTCTGTTTCCAAAACAATAACAAAACAAAACAGCTTAACCCAACGTGTGTGGACTCAGCCCAGCCAGGAGTGACTCAGATGTGGTTCACAGGCTTCTCTGAGCATCAGACAGAGGTCTCAAAACTTCTCTCCAAATCTCTCATTTGTCCCAAATGCAGTCCCCCCACCACTCAAGACCCCAGCTCAGGCCAGGTGCAGTGACTCACACCTGTAATCCCAGCACTTTGGGAGGCCGAGGCGGGTGGATCATGAGGTCAGGAGAACATCCTGGCCAACATGGTGAAACCTGGTCTCTTAAAAAAAAAAAAAAAAACCAACTCCACCTCACCAAATGTTCATCCCTTTCTCACTCCAAGCCTTGATTTCCTCTGAGTCGTCCTCACACGCAGTTCCCTCTGCTGGGAACACCGTTCCCCATCCCGCAGCCTTCCTCATTCTGCACACCTGCCGTCACTGCTACCTCTCCTGGAAGCCGTCTCTGACCTCTTTGGCTTTCCTGGGTTCCGAAAGCACCTTGAACCTCCCTCCTCACAGCTCTGCCTACAGGTCTGCGGCCACAGCTACCACGGATCATGAATTTCATGAAGGCTGGAACTGTCTTTGCACAGATCAAGCACTCAATAGGTGCTCAATAAATGCTTGTTAAGTGAATGAATGAGGCACAAGACCCCAAACCTACTGGTGCCCCTACCTAAAAAAAAAAAAAAAAAATCAAATGGACAGATGTGCTTAATTTTTTTTCTTTTTCTTTTTCTTTTTTTTTGAGACAAAGTCTCACTCTGTCTCCCAGGCTGTAGGGCAGTGGTGCGATCTCAACTCACTGTGACCTCTGCCTCCCAGGTTCAAGCAATTTTCCTGCCTCAGCCTCCCAAGTAGCTGGGATTACAGGTGCATGCCACCATGCCCAGCTAATTTTTGTATTTTTAGTAGAGACAGGGTTTCCACCATGTTGGTCAGGCTGATCTTGAACTACTGACCTCAAGTGATCCACCTGCCTCAGCCTCCCAAAGTGCTGGGATTACAGGCGTGAGCCACCCTGCCCAGCCTTTTTTTTTTTTTTTTAGATGGAGTCTCACTCTGTCACCCAGGCTGGAGTGCAGCGGAGCGATCTCAGCTCACTACAGCCTCCCGGGTTCCAGTGGTTCTCCTGCCTCAGCCTCCCAAGCAGCTGGGACTACAGGCATCCACCACCACGCCCAGCTAATTTTTGTATTTTCAGTAGAGACGAAGTTTCACCATGTTAGTCAAGCCGGTCTCGAACTCTGGACCTCAGGTGATCCGCCCGCCCTGGTCTCCCGAAGTGCTAGGATTACAGGCATGAGCCACTGCTCCTAGCTCCACTGACCCATTTCACAGACGAGGAAGCGCAGACTCAGAGTGAGGACATGCCGGGGACATGCCGGCCACGCCAAGATCGCCCCACCCTGCTGTCTGCAGATGAGGAAGAAGCGCCTGTCCTCCCTCCATGCCTCCGGCCCCGCCCCGCCGACCGCCCCGCCCCGCCGACCGCCCCGCCCCGCCGACCGCCCCGCCCCGCCGACCGCCCCGCCCCGCCGACCGCCCCGCCCTCACCATGTCGATGACCATCCTGCGCAGACTCAGTCGCTGCTTGGTGCTCAGGTTCTGGAAGATGTCACAGTTTTCCGCCTGCAGCAGCTTGAAGCCCACAGCCAGGTGGTGGTTCTCCAGCACCGAGGCGTCGTTGTACATAAGCGCGAGCTTTGAGTCTGTGGGGTATGGGACTGAGAGCCCCAAGATCCACCCACCCCACCCACTCTACCCACAGGCAGCTTCGGAAATCCTTAGCGAACTCCTACCCATGCGTTGAAGGCCCAACTCCAGCATGCCCTCCTGTAAGAAACCATCTAGCTTCCTGGCCCTTCTCTGACTGCAGGGCTGGGGGTATCAGTGTTTCACCCTGCCTATCCAAGACTGAGAAATCTCCTCAGGGACCCACTATGGCCAGAGAAAGTGAGTGCTCAGTGACGGTTTTTTTCTTTTCTTTTATTTTTTTTGAGATGGAGTCTTGCTCTGTCACCAGGCTGGAGTGCAGTGGCGCGATCTCCACTCACTGCAACCTCCGCCTCCCAGGTTCAAGCGATTCTCCTGCCTCAGCCTCCCAAATACCTGGGACTACAGGCATGTCTCACCACGCCCGGCTAATTTTTGTGTTTTTAGTAGAGACGGAGTTTCACTATGTTGGCCAGGATGGTCTCGATCTCTTGACCTCGTGATCCACCCACCTCGGCCTCCCAAAGTGGTGGGATTACAGGCATGAGCCACCGTGCCTGGCCCTAGTGATGGTTTTTTTCTTTCTTTCTTTTTTAGAGACAGGGTCTTGCTGCCACCCAGACTGGAGCACGGTGGTAAGATCACGGCTCCCTGCAGCCTCAACCTCCTCTCCTCAAGTGATCCTGTCATCTCAGCCTCCTGAGTAGCTGGGATTACAGGTGTGTGCCACCAGTCTTAGCTATTCTTTCTTTCTTTCTTTCTTTTTTCTTTGGAGAGACAGAGTCTCACTGTATTGCCCAGGCCGATCTTGAACTCCTGGCCTCAAGCAATCCTCCCGCCTCTGCCTCCCACAGTGTTGGGATTACAGGTGTGAGCCATGGTGCCCAGTCTCTCAGTGCTGGTTAAACAAACCATTGAGTATGTCTTATTGGACTCTCAGCTCCTTGAGTGAGGGGCTCCACTCTCACCCCCAGCACTCCAGGGCTTACACACAAAAAGTGCCTGGTAACTGCCTGTCAACCGAGTTTTTTAGACTCCTCATAGGATCCTAAATTTTAAGATCTTGGTGGAACTGGCCAGGCACAGTGGATCACACCTGTAATCCCAGCACTTTGGGAGGCTGAGGTGGGCAGATCACTCGAGACCAGCCTGGGCAACATAGCGAAACCCTGTCTCTACTAAAAATGCAAAAATTAGCCAGGCATGGTGGTTGCATGCCTGTAATCCCAGCTACTCCGGAGGCTGAGGCTGGAGAATCGGTTGAACTGGGATGTGGAGGCTGCAGTGAGCCGAAATCGTGCCACTGCACTCCAGCCTGGGTGACAGAGCAAGACCCTGTCTCAATAAATAAATAGCTGGGCACGGTGGCACACACCTTTAATCCCAGCACTTTGGGAGGCCAAAGCGGGCAGATCACAAGGTCAAGAGATCGAGACCATCCTGGCCAAGATGGTGAAACCCTGTCTCTAATAAAAGTACAAAAGTTAGCTGGGCGTGGTGGCACGCACCTGTAGTCCCAGCTACTCGGGAGGCGGAGGCAGGAGAATTGCTTGAACCTGGGAGGCGGAGGTTGCAGTGAGCCGAAATCATGCCACTACACTCCAGCCTGGTGACAGAGCGAGATTCCGTCTCAAAAATAATAATAATAATAATAAATAAAGATCTTGGTGGAACCAGATCAGCTCTGCCACAGCTTGTTATTCTCTCATTTATTGATCACCTACTGTGTACCCAGACCTGCTCCAAGCCCCTGAAGGGAGGGAAGACTGTCATAGTCATTTCATAGACAGGGAGACTGGGCTGAGGGCAGATGGGAACCGCCTGAGATCCCGGTGGAGAGGGTGGAGGCAGGGCCCGCCTCCCCTCCTGCACCCACTCCCCACTCCTACTTACTGGTGTTAATCAGAAACTGGTTAGAGACCCCAGGATGATCCACATCGTGGATGGCGCTTGCAAAGAGGGCAGCCAGGATTTCCAGGTCTGTGAACACAGCCTGAGTGCGCAGAGGGCACAGGCGGTGAGGGGCGGGTTCTCTGAGCTCTGCACCCGCCCGCCTGCATGCAGCCGTGGCGCCGTACCTCGAGGGCGGGTGTAGCCAGCAGCACGTGCGTGGACTGGGCCACGTCGGCGGCGTGTAGGCTGTTGTGATAGGCCACGTCAGCATGGTAGTGACCCTCCAGTAACAGCAGGTAGGTGGCAAGTGTGTCTGCTGGAATCTGGAACGTCTTCAGCAGGTCCCGCTCCTGGTCCACCACAGACCCCGGCTCAGGGCCTTGGCCTTGCGGCTGCAGCACACACTGTTCCTTCTCCTCTCTTCTGAACTCCTATCCATGCCTCAAGTACCCACTCCTGTGAGACGCCCTCCCTGCTCTCCCGAACTCCTTCACTCCCTGTTCTTCGGTGGGCCAGCCCTGACCCTACAGGACGGGGGGTGTCTGTCTCCAGCTCTTCTCTCCAGATTTCTTTCCTCTTCAGGCCCAGGGGCCAGGGCTGAGGCTTCTGGACAACAAACTGTCCACCAGGGTGAACTCCTATTCATCCTTCAATACCCTGCTCAAATTATCCCCTTCAGAAACGTCCAGGAGGATTTGAAAACTGACTGTCCCTGAGGTCTGGCGTAGGAAGGGGTGAAGGAAACCCCAGGAGTTTTTCCTTGGAAGCCAAGGGCAGGGTAGGTACCTGAAAAATGCTGAATATGATAGCTGTGAGCGGCCGGTTCCCACTTAGCTCCGCCACCTTGAACACGTCAAGTCCCCACTTGTTGGTATCTTCTAACTCCTAAGATGTGAAGGGCTGGAGCTTAATTAACCCCAGCCCAACTTCCGCAGACTCTAGAGCCTCCATCCTCCCACCCCCGGTTCCACAGTAAGCCCCACTGCCCAGTATATAGGTGGGTAAACTGAGGCCTGAGATAGGACATCCAGACCGAGCCAGGGACCAAACCTTGATCTTGGCATTGTGGTTGGAGACCCACCTTGGCCAGCTGCTCCTCGTGCTCAGTCTGGACCCCAAAGCGTGGGACGGTGGCTGAGGAGAGGCTGGCACTGTGGCGGAGCCCATGTAGGCCGCTGATTTGGGACACAGGCTTTGGAAGCTCCTCGGCGGTCACTGTGGGCAGCTCCACCTCAGTCTGCTGGTCTGTAGATGGGGCAGGGTGAGGTTCAGAGAAGTCCATTCCACCCACTGGGGTCGTCCTGCCTGGCCTCAGGACCTGAACTTTGCAAAACCCCAGGATCAATCTATTTCCCTTTCTACAGGAACCAAAGTCAGTATGAAGTAAACACCTTTCGGCCAGGCGCAGTGCCTCATATCTGTAATCCCAGCACTTTAGGAGGCCGAGGAAGGCGAATCACCTGAGGTCAGGAATTCGAGACCAGCCTGGCCAACATGGTGAAACCCCATCTCTACTAAAAACACAACAATTAGCTGGGTGTGGTGGGAACCTGTAATCCCAGCTACTCAGGAGGCTGAGGCAGGAGAACTGCTTAAACCCAGGAGGCGGAGGTTGCAGTAGCTGAGATCCCACCACTGCGTTCCCATCTGGGCAACAAAGCAAAACTCTGTCTCAAAAAAAAAAAAAAAAAAAAGACTGTCCTCCTTGTAGCTACCTACCCCTCTCCTCTGTTCACAGCTGATCTCAGTGAACTCTTCTGCCAGGCATGGCCCCTGGGTGCCTGGGGCTCAGCATTTCCCCCCAAACAGTTCTTTCCATCTCCTAAGCTGGTGTCTGGATCTCCATGTCTTCCTAGGCAAACTTCTACTCATGCTTCAAAACCCTAGCTTTAATGTCCCCTGCTCCTGGAAGTTCCCCTTGTTTCTCCCTCTGATCCAGCCCTGACTCATGGGGCTGAAGGTGTCTGTGTCTGGCTATATCTATCTCCCTATCTCCCAAAGACTGAGATCTATAACAGAAATCTTTCTCTCTCTCTCTTTTTTTTTTTTTTTTTTTTTTGACACGGAATCTCACTCTGTTGCCCAAGATGGAGTGCAGTGGTGCGATCTTGGCTTACGGCAAACTACACCTCCTGGGTTTAGGGATTCTTCTGCCTCAGCCTCCCGAGTAGATGGGACTACAGGCGAACGCCGCCACGCCTGGCTTTTTTTTTTTTTTTTTTTTTTTGTATTTTTAGTAGAGACAGGGTTTCACCATGTTGGCCAGGCTGACCTCAAACTCCTGATCTCGTGATCCGCCCGCTTCGGCCTCCCAAAGTGCTGGGATTACAGTGAGCCACCGCACCCGGCCAGAAATCTTTCTTCCTGTAGCTTCTTAGTACTCCTATAATATTGTCCAGGCAGTGACTCAACAAAGCTCACCCAGGAAGGTCTGGGAGATGTACTCGGACACCTGGTTCCCGGAGCGGCTGGTTTCGGACAGGTGGGTCAACTCCCGGTTCAGGATCCGCTTGAACTGGGGTGGAGGGAAGGTGAAGACTGTAACAATGGGGCACCGTGGGCCGAGGCAGGTGGGCTCAGCGATCTGCCCCTGCTCACCTTGTTGGAAGCCATCTCCCCCACCGAGTGCCGGGCCTGCAGAGTTTCCAGCTGATCCAAGCACCAGTCCAGCTCGTCTAGCGTCTCCAATGCCAGCTTCTGCCCCGTGTCCTCTGGGAGCCGAGGCAGTCAGGGGCCTGCCCCACCCCCACTCGGGGACCCCACGCCCCTCACGCCTTCGTCTCTGCATCTGGACCCTGAAACTGGGGCCCCCCAGGACCCCTGGAGTCAAGTTCCAGATCCGTCCCCTAAGTGACTGTGTGACCGTGTGACCATGAGCAGGTCTGTGGGCCTCAGCCTCCCCATGTGTAATACGGTTGTGGTGGGGTCCATCCCCGAGGGTGGTGTTGTTTGATTTTTGCGGGGACGGGGCTGCAATTAGCCCCAGTCTAAGGGCTCACGGACTGGGGAGGTCACTATGGGAAAGGAAACTCTCAGCTGTCCTCAGCGGGGCAGGGAAGGAACAGGTGCATTACCTGCAAGCGGAGGGGGCTGATGGCTGGATGAAAGGTTTCCGACGGGTCCCTGCCTGCGGTACAGCAGCCTCAGGCGTGGCTGCCCCGCCCATCTCGCCCCGCCCCCAGATCCTCCAGGTCCCGCCCCTTTCACCCACCTGGAGGCGCCAGAGCCCCAGCCTCCATTTGAAGACCGCTTTCTGCCAGGCCCCGCCTCTGCCATCTTCCGGTCCCGCCCCCGCCCCGCCCACCTTGTCTCTGCCGGCTCCGCCCCCGCCCCGCCCTGCCCTCTACCTACTTGGCTGCTCCTCGGCATTGCTGGTGGGCAAGGACGGCCACGTTGCTCCGAACCGTCCGCAGACTGGCCAGGACCTGTTGGGAGGCGGTGGTAGGCGCTGGGAAGGAGAGGTCAGATCCGGAGAGGGTCAGGGCAGGGAGAGCAGGGGATACCCACCTGGGCAAAGGGCGTCACAATCATGTCTTCTCCATGTCTGCGAGGAGACGGGCCATCAGGAAGAGCTCTCTCCGGTCTTCCTGCTTTTACCCACACCACGCCCTCAGCTGAAGAGGCCCTGCTCTCAGGACTTCTCCTCCAGGCGCCTTCTTAGTCCCTGGGCTCCCCTCATGTGACTCTCCCTGAGACCCACCAAAGCCCCTCCAACCATTCACTCACTTTATTGGCATCTTATAAATGAGGAAACTGAGTCCCAGGGACAAGTAGGTATTTCCCTTTTCATTACGTCCACTAGGAAGCTCAAATCAAAGTATTTCTTCATTTGCTGCTAATTGGCCTTAATGTGTTTGTTTTTTGAGGCAGTCTTGCTCTGCCGCCCAGGCTGGAGTGCAGTGGTGCGAAGTCCGACTGCAACCTCCGCCTCCTGGATTCAAGCGATTCTCATGCCTCAGCCTCCTGAGTAGCTGGGACTACAGGTTCGTGCCACCACGCCTGGCTAATTTTTGTATTTTTTAGTAGAGATGGGGCTTCACTATGTTGGCCAGGCTGGTCCCCCGAACTCCTGACCTCAAGCGATCCGCCCACCTCAGCCTCCCAAAGTGCTGGGATTACAGGCGTGAGCCATTGTGTCCGGCCGACCTTAATGTTTTTGGATTACCACCCCCACCCCAGCAAAAGGCCAAGTTCTCTACACACTTGATTGAATAAATGAGCTGCCTGGCAAACTCCTACTTAAACTTCAAAACCTTCCTTAAATGGCTACTTGAAGGAGCTTGCTGAATAGAGGAACAAAGGAAGGAGGGAGGGTAGAGGAGGTGTCATCCCACCAACCCCAGGCTCACAGGTCGCTGGCCACAGAGGAGTTCCGCGACATGGCCTTGGGTGAGAGATCATAGTCGCTATCTGAGCGGTACAGGAAGGACTCGCGCCGCTGGCTGTGGTGGACAGGAGCCTGCATGACCCGGCCCAGGCCAGGGCTGGACTGAGGGTCCAGGACGCTCCTCCCACTCGAGAGCCCATTTTCCAGGTCAAAGCTGAAAGGAGAGAAGGCATGGTCAGAGACCAGGGTCATGACAACGGGGTGCTGGGTCTCGGCCTACCCCTGGTCTGGTGAGTCTTCCCTGAGGCTGCTTGGCAGTGAGGCAGGTGTGGTTTCTAGCTTGTTCACCCGCCCCTAGCCTCACCGTCAGGAACCCTGCACTCACACTTTGGTCTTCAATCTACACTGGACTCCAGGACTTGAGTTCCAGATCTTCCTCAAAGTGGCTGTGTGGCTATGGACAGGTATTGCCTTTCTCTGGACCTCAACCACCCTGTTTCATTTATATTTTTTCTTTCTTTCTCTCTCTCTCTTACTTGCTTGCCCGCTCTTTCTTTTCTTTTCTTTCTTTTTTTTTTTTTTTTTGACAGGTTCCTGCTCTGACACCTGGGCTGCAGTGCAGTGGTGTGACCCTAGCTCACTGCAGCCTCGACCTCCTAAGCTCAAACCATCCTCCAGCCTAAGCCTCCTGAGTAGCTGAGACTACAGGTGCACGCCCCCACACTTGGCTAATTTTTAATTTTTTCTGTGGAGACCAGGTCTCACTATTTTTCTCAGGCTGGTCTTGAACTCCTGGCCTCAAGCAATTCTCCCACCTGGGTTTCCCAAAGTGTTGGGATTACAGGCTTGAGCCACTACACCCGGCCTCCCTGTTTTGTTTTGTTTTTTTCCTTCTTCTTCTTTTCTTATTTATTTATTTATTTTTGAGACGGAGTCTCGCTCTGTTGCCTGCGCTGGAGTGCAGTGGCGGCACGATCTCGGCTCACTGCAACCTCCGCCTCCGGGGTTCAAGCAATTCTCCTGCCTCAGCCTCCCGAGCAGCTGGCATTACTGGTGTGCGCCCCCACGCCCAGCTAATTTGTGTTTTTTTAGTAGAGACGGGGGTCTCACCGCGTTGGCCAGGGTGCTCATGAACTCCTGACCTGGTGATCCACCCTCCTCGGCCTCCCAAAGTGCTGGGATTACAGGCGTGAGCCACCGCGCCCGGCCTCCCCTGTTTCTAACATGTGCATGATGTAGCCTATCCCTGAGAGCTCTTCGAGGCGGTTAACAACATCCGAAGACTGCCACTGGATGCCCATATTGCAGAGACAAACAGATCTGGCTCCCATGGTAGACACGTGGACTGGCAACAGTTTCCTGGGCTCTACTACCTGGAGAAGACCGGGGTCCTGCCTAGCGCCTAGCACCCGCACGCGTCTTGCAGTCTAGAGACCCCACTCCCAGCCAGCTTGACCACAGCTTTGGCCATCTGCCACGCCCCCAGAGCTCCAGGCTCCACCCTCAGCCCATAAGGCTCCGCCCCATGGCCATCGACCACGCCCCCAGTTCGCAGGGTCCTGCCCTCGGCTGCCCCACTCCTCGACTCCATCTTCAGCCTCAACGTTCCGCCTGTTCTCTTCCACCTCCAGGCCTCTGCACAGGCCGTGCCCTCTGCCGGAGCACTCTCCTCCTCCACACCACCTGTCCGGTTCTACCCTCAAACCCTGCCCTGCCCTCTGGCCACACCCTCTGGCCCCTCCTCTTTGGGCAAGGACTGGGGCGCAGGAGGGGAAGGTGGTGACCTGGGGGTGGCGTTTTCAAGAAGAGCGGGCGGAAGCGGCACCGACAGGAAGACACCGGGGACGGCCCGAGGCTCTGAGCTCCCGGCCTAGGACCCGTGTCCGGCTGGTCCGGGCCATGAATTTTGGGTCAAAGGTCACCCTATCCCCGTCCACGGGCGGGGTCGGCACCCCCGCGTAGGCTCAGATCTGGGTAGAGGTGGGGGTTCGGCAGCATTCGGTCCGGCTCAGTCAAGTAGGACCGGGTCTGAGTTGGATCTGATCACATAGCGTTGGACTTGGTCCGCAAGAGTCTGGTCCATGAGTTCGGGTGAATTCGGTTACGTCCGACTGAGCTCGGGAGAGTTCGGATAAGTTCGAGTTTTTTCGCCCAATTCCGGTTAAACTCGGTCTACTTCGAACAAGTTCGGGTGTCGCTCGGGTCGGGTCGGGCCTACTGGGTCACGTCCGGCTGCACTGGGGTTAGTTCGGGCATCTCCGACCGAGACCGGCCGCGCTCGGCATGTTCCGTCAGGCTCCAGAGGATTTGGCGGCACCGGGAAAAGCCGAGGGGGCGGGGCTTCTTAACCCTTCCCTGCCCAGTCTGGGGCGCGCGGTGGGCGCAGTGGCGCTACCGGAGACGCTCTTAGGGGCGTACTGGAGGCGGCGGATACCCCAAATCTGCCCCTCAAGGGGAATGCGGGTGACGAGACATGCGGGTGGCGACCCCCTACTCCTCTCTCGCCTCTCCCTCAAGGGTTCCAGGAAAGCGCGCCTATAGACAAATAGGGAAACTGAGGCCAGGAGCGGTGTGCCAATCCGGATCCCGGGCGCGGAGGGTTAAGGGCTGGGTCCGGTTTTTCTTGGGGCGGGGGAGGCTGTTTTTCTTTCTGCTCTAAACTTAGCCAGGAGCGGCGGGGTCAGGCTGTGGTTCCATGACGCGGGCCGCGCGGGGGTAGGGCGCCCCGGCAGTGGGAACGGCGCGGCGGCCTTTTGGCCAGGCGGGTAAACTGAGGCAGGGAGTTGGGACTCGGGTTCGCTCGGGTCCGGCCTGCGCGGGGCCCGCGCTTGTTCATCCTCACTTCCGGGTACCCACGATGCGCCCTCGACGCCCCGGCACTCTCTCCATCCCCTTCAGAAGGGACCGAGCCTCGCTGGTGTTCGGTGCCCCAGGTCGCTCTCGGAACTCCCACTCCCCTACCCCCGGCTGAAAGGGAATCACCAGGAACCACGATCGTGCCGTCTCTTTCCAACCCCAGCTGTGACCTCGCAGGGGGGACCTCCCCTCTCAGCCAGACTGCGTGCCAGACTTACCAAGTGGGTGCCAGTTCGGCGCGGACCGAGCGCAGGGTGCCAGCCACAGTCCGCGCCCACAAGCCCCGCTCGGAACCCCAGCCTCGCCGGCGCCCCGCCCCACGAGTTCACAGCCGTTTCCGGAAAGGCAGGGATTCGAACCCGGAGCGGTGGACCGAGTGCTTAGAGGACGCCGTGCAAGCAGCTGCGGGGAGCGGGCGCCAGCTCAGCCTGGGACCCCCGGACACCCTGCCTCGAAAACCCCGTCAATTCAGGTCTTCCTCTGTGGACACCCAGGGTTCCTTGTGAGGCCCCCAGGACATCTCTTAGCTGGCACGGGGACGGGACGGCGGCCGGAGGGGAGGCCAAGGGGAGGAGTGCCCCTTCCCCCTCCTCCCACTGCCCGGACGCACAGCCCGCCTGCCCCAGGCCAGCGAGGGTCAGGAGGAGACGTGAGCCTCAGCCCGTCCCACTCCGGGCCGCACAGCTGGAAGCGGACAGACGGCTGGTCCCCTGGGCCTGTGTTCAGGGGCGGGTGGAGACAGACACAGACAGACAGAGTGACACAGAGTCGCCAACTGCAAGACAGAAGTACAGTAGGATGGGGGAGAGAGATACAGAGAAAGCGAGGGAGACGCAGAGCGTACGTGCCCTGACCCCGGCCCGGCCTCAGCCGTCCCTGCCCTTGTCCCTGTCCCTGCCCTTCCCACCTCCACACCGAGCGTCCCGGTGACCCCGCCAGGCCTTCTGTCCCGCCTCACCACAGCGGATGGGCCACCGTGAAGCGCCGCTGCAGGCGGATGCTCTGATTCACCAAAAGCTTCCTGAAGAGCCCCGGGGAGCCGCGCGGGGAGCCCCGAGGGGAGCCGGGCCCGGGGGCCGGGGCGGGCGCAGGGGGGCCCTGCATCGCCAAGACCGCGTGGAGGCAGGACCGAGAGCCGGCTGCGCGGGACCTTTTCTGGACAGCTGCGGGGGCGGGGCCCAGCGGGGAGGGGGCAAAGGGCGCATCCGCCCCGCCTCGCGCTGGGACGGCTCCCTGACGACCCTCAGGACAAACGGGGAAACTGAGGCATGGAGTCAGACGCAACTCTGCTTTTTTTTTTTTTTTTTGAGACAGGATTTTACTGTGTTGCCCAGGCTGGAGCGCAGTGGCACAATCCTAGCTCGTTGCAACCTCAACCTCCTGGGCTCAAGGGATCCTCCTACCTCGGCCTCCCGAGTAGCTGGGATGCACGCCCCCAGGCCCAGGCTAATGTATTTTCTGGAGAGATGGGGGTCTCCTTATGTTGCACAGGCTGGTCTGGAACTCCTGGACTCAAGTGATCCTCCTGCCTCAGCCTCCGAAAGTACTGGGATTACAGGTGTGAGCCATAGCGCCTGGCCGAACCACACCACTTTAGGAGGCTGCCCCTAAGATCTCAGAGCCTGGGTCTTTCTCAGCCTTCCTCTGAACACCCGTGGTTAGTGAAGCTTGCTGGGCCGATAACTGCTAAAAGATATCAAATAAGGGAGTCAGAAAGGAAGGTGCGGAGAGAAACAGCTGTCCTGCCTTCCATTATGAGGGCGTCATCGAGGCATAGAGCTTGCCAACGTCCCGTCCCACCCAATGTTTCCAATCTTCCTCTACTCATTTTTCAGATGGAGAAACTGAGGCCCAGTGCCACCAAACAGCCCACCAGAAAGCATAAGCCCTTAATCTTTGCCAAGTGGGGAAACAGGCTTCCATGGAAGCAGTTATGGGCATGGGTCTTTGTTGCAGGGTAGTGAGACTCAAACTCAGGTTCCCCTCTCCCAGCACCCCTCCACGCGGGTCCCCACGTGCCCCCCCACCTGCTCTGACATTCCCCAGGCCCTGTCTCTGGATGTCTTCGCCTCTCCTGCTGTCTCATCCTGGACAAACATCCGCACGCCACGTCCGCCAAGCCTTCCGTCCTGCGAAGCCTCAGCCGCCCACCCCTGCCCTGGGAGGGACCTCACTGTCCCAGGATTGGGGCGGGGCGGGGGGCCTTTCGTGTCTGGGAGGATTCCCAGAGTCTGTACCAGGTGCTATACCCTTGGAATGCTGGGATCAGGCTGGCCCTGTTCCACTCTGCAGGAAAGGAAACCAAGTCTTAGCGTGTGTCCCACATGGAGGAAGGACCCAGAAACATCCCTGTCACAGGCAGAGGCCCGGGGGACCTCCCAGCAACTGAGGCCTGACCGTGCCCCTTGCTATGGAATAACCTCTGTCTCTCAGCCTGGGCCTTGCCCCCGGGGAGCTGCCTCAGTCTTGGTGTCCCCAGATACGGTACCCATGTTTCTGGCAGTCCTGGAGAAGCCCCATTGATCAGGGTTTCCATAGGACATCCTGAGGCAGCCACGCCAAGGCCAGATACATGAGATTCTCCCCATTGTACAGATGAGAAAACAGAGGCTCTGAGGAGGGGTCACACAGCCCAGAAAGACAGAGAGCCTCAGGTATCTGGCCAGGAAGCCCCCCTAACCCCCCGCAGCCTTGCAACCAGACACCTGGTGGGAACCAGACCTCTCTGTCCCCAAGACAAAAATACCATCTGTGGCTGCTGGGGCAGACCTAATTATAGCCATCCCTAGGGGACAGAGGCTGCTAGGATTGGCCTGGTGGGGACACTGGAGCCAAGGTCTGAGCAGTCTTGACACCACCTCCCCGCCACTGTGAGAGACGTGACAATGGTTATATGTCCCCAAGGAGAAACTGAGGCACAGAGCGATTCCACCCCTCCCCCAAAGTCACAGACATAAAATAGGAGGCTTTTGATTTGCAGTAGCTTTGAAGGTGTCTTGAGAAAAAAAAAATAGGAGGCTAAGACTCATGACATAAACAGAGTGCTTCAAAAACACGGGCACTCAGCCAACAGCTGTGAAGGTGAAAGTCACTGGATTTTCAGCGGAAACCTATAAAGTGTGGATAACTATTCCCATTTCGAGGATGGGGCTACTGAGGCACAGAGAGGCACAGTCATTTGCCCAGGGACACACAGCCATAAGGTGCAAGACTGGGGTTATTGGAACCCAGGCAGACAGTGTTCTTCCCAGACGGGGTCCTCCCCCACTGAATGCGTTAACTCACTTCATCCCGTCTGAAGCCCCAGGGGGAACTCTCACATTAATATTCTATCCATAGTTTTACTATTAATGTTTCACTCATAGATTTAACTTATTTCTTTTTTTTTTTTTTTTTTTTTTTTAAAGAAGGGGTTTCACCATGTTGGCCAGGGTGGTCTCAAACTCCTGACCTCAGGTGATCCGCCCGCCTTGGCCTCCCAAAGTGCTGGGATGACAGGCGTGAGCCACCGTGCCCGGCCTAGATTTAACTTATTTCTAACAGGAAGGTGTTAATTAATAGCTGTTGGGATGGAGAAACCTGGCCCCTACCTGATCCTGGGAGGCCCTCCAAGCTCCACTGGGGAAAGGGACAAAAGCTGAAAGGGGTTTGGAAAGAAACACCCTGCCCTGAACCCATCCTTGCATTACTGCATGACCGGGAGAGCTGCCCAGTAGTCTCGGGTGCCTTTATTTTTATTTTTATTTTTTTATTTTTTATTTTTTATTTTTTTTTGAGACGGAGTTTCGCTCTTGTTGCCCAGGCTGGAGTGCAATGGCGCGATCTCGGCTCACCGCAACCTCCGCCTCCTGGGTTCAAGCAATTCTCCTGCCTCAGCCTCCCGAGTAGCTGGGACTACAGGCACGTGCCACCATGCCCAGCTAATTTTTGTATTTTTAGTAGAGACGGGGTTTCACCATGTT
>PVKV010020529.1:0-39587 GCA_004027835.1 Alouatta palliata | reverse complement strand
TTTCGCTTGTTACCCAGGCTGGAGTGCAATGGCGCGATCTCGGCTCACCGCAACCTCCGCCTCCTGGGTTCAAGCAATTCTCCTGCCTCAGCCTCCCGAGTAGCTGGGACTACAGGCACGTGCCACCATGCCCAGCTAATTTTTGTATTTTTAGTAGAGACGGGGTTTCACCATGTTGACCAGGATGGTCTCGATCTCTCGTGATCCACCCGCCTCGGCCTCCCAAAGTGCTGGGATTACAGGCGTGAGCCACTGCGCCCGGCAAAAGGGTTTTTCTTTTATAGGGAGGAGTAAACAAAGCTAGAAAGATCAGGGCATAGGAAAATGAGATGAACAGGAGGTGCACAATTGGACAGAAGATGGATAGATGGGGAATTTAAGACTTGCCTATTCCCAGGAGGATCTGTTCGGGTGAGGTTTCAGGCTGGCTCAGGCTGAGATTTGGCCAGAGTTCAAGGACCTGGAGAAGGATGGAAGCTTAACCAACATTTGGTTAACAAGCATTTTGTTCTGACTGATCAGTGGAGATTTCAGTTGATCATCTATGAGGCAAAGAATAGGCATTTGGAGGGACTGTGTCTGGTCTTGGTATGGGTAAACAAGGCGGGAGAGCCTTACCTAAGTCACATAGGCAAGACTCCTATTCTTGCCACTCCTGTTTTTCTCACCTTCCTATACCTTGTTCTTTCTAGCTTTGTTTACTTCTCTCTAAAAGAGAAACCCTTTTGTCTAACCCTGAGATGCTTGCAGATTTATTGTCAGAGAATTCTCCCTATTGCAACAGTTCCTTTGTTCCTATTGCAAGAATCTCTTTTTCCCTCTCGCAATAATGGTGTTCTTGGTAAAGGTCAACATTATCAGGGTCAAGGGTACAAGTACAGGAACTGCATAGGAAGACACAATCTAGGTATGGGACAGTGGCTAAGCTCTTGGCTAAAATCCCGAAGCCAAGCCAAGAATTGTCCTGAATTCCATGCCTCCCTCTACCCTCTCCCCTTGCACAAAGGGGAGAAGTCAAGTTATTTCCCCTTTGTACAAACATTAAGCCTGCCTGAAACATTAGCAATTGATACAGTGGGGGTATTTGTCCCCTCCAAATCTCATGCTGAAATGTGATCACCAGAAGTTGGAGGCGGGGCCTAGTGGGATGTGTTTGGGTCAAAGGGGCAGATCCCTCGTGAATGGCTTGGTAACGAGTGAGTTCTCTGTTACTTCAGGAGAGAACTGGTTGTTTAAAGGAGCCTGACATTTCTCTCTTGCTCTCTCTCATCCTGTGACACACAGGCTCTCTTCCCTTCTGCCATGACTAATAGTTTCCTGAGGCCTCACCAGGAGCCAAGCAGATGCGGGTACCATGCTTGTACAGCCTGCAGAACAATGAGATAAATAAACCTCTTTCCTTTATAAATTATTTAGCCTCAGGTATGCCTTTGCAGCAACGCAAAACAGACTAACACAGTGACGCTTACAACAGCAGCAACAATGACAACAACAAAGACCACAACCCAAGTTCTCATTTTCATATCAATTGGCAGAAATTATCTTTATTAGAAAAATGAAATTTTCCTGTATTTACATTTTTACACCATACGACTGGGCACTTCTGTTGCCTCAGGAGTTATGTACATATCAGTTTGCACACACATTTCAATCCCCATTCCTTAAAACAGTTGATAACACATTGAACAAAATTAAAAGACATACTACAAGAAGACAACCATAGTATATACTTTCTCTATCATAGAAAGGTGTTAAGCAAACATGTAATTTTGTAGCTATGCTTGGAAATATTTAATACAGTTATTAGCACTTCCTCATGCAGTGGATTAAAACATGACAGATATAAACTGTTGCAGTTGATCAGTGAACATTAATTCCCAAATGAAGACCATAGTGTAGAGCACACAGCTTGCTTTGAGCTCCACCATACAAGAGATCAAGTCACTTCTGATGTGGGTTTTAGATTCTGTTTGAACGTAGCTGTGAATAGAAACCCTCTGCATATGGAGTTCAATCCTAGCCATATTGGGTTAAAAATGGACTCAGACATAAACCTGGATAGCTGCTTAATTCAGTTAACTTTCTTGCAGGCAATGGCCAGCTTGCGTATTATGCAACAAGTCTTTTTATTAATACGTGAGTGAAAAATGAATCAGTTACTCTCTTTTTCTGTCTGAGAAGGCCATTATTTATAATTTTTATGATCTAATTCTTATTCAAGCCACCAATAAACTCACCTTATTTTTTCTGAACACTCAGCTTGAAAATATGTATACTATACATAAACACATACACATAAACATTCCGGGGTGATATAAACTACGGTGAATTCTGCCAATTAATTCAGCAGGTTTACACTTTTAAATTTGTTTTGGCAGGGGAATGAACAAGATTAAGATTCATAGTTAAAAAGAACTGGTAAGGAAATCTTAGGGGACCCACAGGTTTGGATGGCATCTGAGCCACATCTAGCTATGTCATTGCTGTGTCAAACAGTTTTTTGCATTTTCTATGAAAATGTGATTCTTGAATTTATATCTTAAGTAGGCAATTAGCATCCCTTCCCAGTGAAAATTTTGGGGAATATGAATGTTACAAGTTCCACTTTCATCTTTTCAAATTCATCAAAATTTTCAAAGAAGATCACCTGGATTTGGCTCAAATTAGAAGCCTGAATCTTTTGTTAAACTGAAACATTCTATAAGTGGTCATGACCCCAGAGCTGTGTCTACAAACTTAATAAACTAAAGAGTTTAAAAAATAAAAAAAGATTTAAAAAAGTCAATACTGTTCATTCACTTGAATTAGCATGACTGAGAATGGAAATAGTAAGTCTTAGATGGCTAATGTAGAAACTTCAATTGAATTCAAAAAGTTATGATTTTTCTTCATGGAAAAATACGACAAAGTTTTCATGTTTGTGGACCCTCACTCTTTGCTCAGTTATCAATAGTCTTTGATTTGAGCCCTTTAAAACTTAAAACAGCAAAATGTCAGCTCAATGGGAAGCTTTTAAAATGCCAAAGACAAACTCATGTTTGCTGGAGAATAATTAACCTTATTAATTTGAAAGGCAGCTGTGGTATTGGCTACGAGTAACGTTAATATCCTATTGAAGGTTCATCTTAAATCTTTCCTAAAGGTGTGAAAGAGAATTAACTGGAAGGGTCATGACCCAGGGCTAATGAAGAATGTTCTAGGATTGCAATAATGCAAACTCATTGTTTCACTGACAAAATACATAAGAGAATTATGAGTGATAATCTCAGTTTTGTCTTCTTTGTTTCTGTAGACTGCTGACACCTTATCTGAGGAAGTTAATCTGAGGGATGACTTCATTTTAAGCAATTTAGTTCTGGTTGCCTGGAGAGAGTTGCATGGTTTGAAATACAACCCCAGAGAAGAAACATTATTGGTCAAATTGTTCTTTCGAGTGCTCCATTTTTGCATAGCTCAACATTGCAAGGAGAACATTGTCACGCACTTGTAGACCCAACAACGGGATCTCCAAATAACAAATAATAACAATCTGTCTTAAAAGACTTTCTACTGCCAGCTTGAAAGATGAAAACAGCTGAGAAATTTTTTCTCAGAGACTAGGATTTCACTTGCTTTAAGTTAGCTAACCCTCCAGAGAATTCACGGAGACTCTCAGAAAGACATTCTTTCAAATCGCCCCTCAGGGTCCTCGTCCATAAAAATGGGCCTAATGCACCCCTCACCTCTCAGTAGATATAAATGCCAGGAAAGGAGTGTGTTAGAACATGGAGAGGGGGGAATGCAGGAATGTATGCTCAGCGGCATGCCTGCAGGGTGCGTTAAACACTAGGCCACTCTGGGCACCTGTAAAAGCCAGTGGAAACATTCCAATTCAACACTCTCCAGTGGGACAGAATAACCATCACTATCCTAATGCTAGCGAGCAGGGAATTATCTCTAAGACAATTTGGAAAAGTAAAAAAAAATAGAACAGACCAAGAAGGAGAACAAGAACAACATTTTAATAGCTGGCCCTCAATCATTCAGACCACCAAAGCTCTCCATCATTCATGCAGAAACGATGTCCTATTCCCTGTCCCACCTCTGAAACTCATTCTGTCTGCTTGGCAAAGATAACCAAACATGGAGGTGAAATAGGAGGAACAGTCAACTTGCAAATAATATCACCTCTTTGAACATGAATAACAGTATCTAGGAGAACTTTAATGGAGGGCCACATGACTCTGTGTGTGTGTGTGTGTGCCCACACACATATGAGAGCATGTACTATGTACATATGTTTAATGGAATTAGCCCTGATGTTGACTGATAAAAAGATGAGACATTAGGAAAGAGATATTTGAGATTAGGCACATGCTAAGTAGAGAAAATGACTCCCCGGGAGTTTTAAAAAAATGCTGAGTGCAAGCATATGAAAGGGAGACACAATCAGTGTTCAAGTCTCAGAAGGGACTATGAACAGAGGTGAGATCCCCAGAATTTCTCAATACACCCAAATCAGGCAACGAGGGGTAATACCCTAACAAATGTCCCTGTAACAGAGGCTGACACTCAATGGTATAAGCCCAGGAACCTGAAAAGAGCAAACCTCTCTTTCTGACTTCTATTCTGGTCTCCCTGGAGGAGACCAGGCACTTCAAGACTATGTCTAACACTAGGGATTTACTAGCTAATTATGTTGCTGATGAGGCTGAGAAAAACCTGAGCCTCAGTTTCCTTATCTGTAAAATGGGAGCAATCATATTTATATGTTAAGGTTATTTTGAGGATCACATTCTAGGATATGCCTAGAATATAGCCTACACTCAATTTAGATATATTTTGATATTTTCAAATTCAGGTGCAGGTCTATGGCAAGTACTTGCGATAAGCAGAAAATATAACATTCCAAGAACACACAGAATGGGATGGACAGAGGGACAAAAGCTCCCTCTCCACCTCGCCATACTTCCTGAAATACACTTATATTCCTTTTGTCATCTCTTTGCCCCATTTTCTCTCTAGGGAACCTGATGCTTTCTCTTCTGTCAGCCACAACAGTAGGCACTTGGAACTTGACAAAGAACTCTCTCCACCCTCCCCTGATACACTCATACCCTGATCTATCAAAAGGGTTCCTCAAACGTCAAAAAAAGCTTTCGGGAAATGCTTCGTCTTTTTACATCATGGTCTATTTTCTAGTCCTTTGGGGAATTTTTTCAACCTTTTCTTGAGGCACGTGTCATAATGCAAGGCTGGGAGAAGGCGTGATTTGGCAAGGACTGGAGAACTGGTTGGAACCAGACCCAAGCCTGCCTGTGCAAAAATGTAGGCGTGTGAGGGTGTTCACCTGGTTAGCGGCTCCTGGGTTGCCTAAGCACATTCTTTGAAGATTAAAATATATCAAGTGCATTTCCAGGAGCACTGACTCTATTCTCCAGAGTTACTTAAAAACGTTGGGGAAGGACTTTTTTTTTAAATAAAGAAAATTTGCTCATAGAATCAGATTAATTTTTTTTTCATAGCAACAGCTTTAGTTGTCATTTCTAATTTTTGCTGTTTAGTCTCTGTTTGCATTTCATGGATCCTTGGTTATCTTTCGCATTAGAGAACTGAACTTCTAAACCATAAGCTACTTATAGGAAGAGACTATATTTTCCATTTATTTGTTATCCCCTCCCTACAATCCCAAACTGGCTTTCAAAGTAAAGTGGACATTCAGTGAAATTCTGTTAGCTGCTCAATGTGCTTGGTTTATCCTCAATGCATGGTACATAGAACTCAATTATTTCAGTGGTCACTGCCAGCCTTTATCTTCAGTTTGAGGTTTTAAATAATATCCCTTGTTGATTCTTCTTAAGGAGATGGTCTCTGAAAAAAGTTTACTCTCTTCTAGGAACTTTAAGACAGGGATTGTGAGGGAGTTTAAAGGAAAACCAAATTCAAAGAAGCATGGGTAGGTCTGTCTAGTGCAAGAAGCAAAAATAAATAAATAAATAAAAATAAAATAAATAAAAAGCCAGGTCAGCTTTATGGGGATCTCTGGCTCTTATTCCAGAGGTATTCAGGAGTATCCCTTGAAAGGAATCTAGAAATAAATTAGCCCGGTCAGAGAGCTGAGCCAGAAATTGGACCATGTCTTGGATCTAATCCTTGCTCTGATACTCTCTAACTTGATCTTAAACAGGCGACTGCCCATTTGTAAACTTCATTTTCTCATCTCTCCTCCCCTTCTCCTAACTTTTGGTGTGGTTCTACAAACTCTTTTTCTAAGACCCTTCCGGGCAGGCACTTCTAGCTTATACTATACTGAAAGTACTGCTGGGCACAGAAAAGAGTGCAGGTGAGGAAATAGGATAAGGAATTTAAATAGGAAATCTATGCCCTTTGAAGGGTTTAAAGAAATCACGCACAAGTCCATATCAGCATTGTCTTTAGGAGCAAATGTGAGCAGAATATATATTCTATTCTCCTCATCCCAGAGTTTTGTTTTTTAAAGCAGGGGCCAAGAACGCCAACACCCAAATTCTACTTAGGCTCCGTCATCCTCCGTACAACTGAGATTAAAAAAATATAGTGCCCTCTCTACAGAAATATCCTCCCATAAAAATAGCCAGAATGGGTTTTCCACGTGTTAATACCATCATCACCATTTAATTTTTAACATAAACTTTACAATATGTACAATTTTTTTGGATAATACACTTATGTGTGAATTGTAGAAATCAAGCATGTATATTATATACATGTGTACACAAGCAGTTGTATTCACAGGATAAGTGCATTTGATCATCTCTGATCTATATCAAGTGGCAAGCTGACCTCATCTGATACAATTAGATATGAACACAGTACAATGTATAGGGATTGAATGGGAAACAGTAACTGCATATTGGGAGAACTTTTCAAGTATAGACCCCGTAACACTTTCAACCCTGTTCACCAAAAGGAGATGGGGTATCTGGAAAGGTCTAATTTTGTCTCAAGTGAAAATAAACAGTACTTTTGGAAGGAAAATTGCTTTTACATAGAACCCTTCACTCATGTTAAATATCAACCAACACATTTAGCTTCCACCTACTCAATGTTTTTTTCATTGAGTCCAATTATGTCTACTATAGCCATGGTTAATACAAACAGGCTCCATTTCAGAAACAACTCATGTCCCCTTTTCAAGGATTCATGCACAACAGATATTCACAAAGAAACAGTACAGGAATGTGCATGTTAATGAATATATCCAGCTCCTCTGTAAGGTATTTAAATTTCTCAAATTAGTGTTTATTTAGGTCTTAAACCACAAGGGATTTCGGTACAAGGTACTTATTTATATGACAACTGATTATTAAAGCTGCACTTTTTAGATTTAAAGAAGATAAATTTTTAATCACCATTTAATTAACATCAACAGTTTTTTTTTTCATTAGCAATTCTATTTGCAAATAATTCAGGGCATTTGTCATTTCCTGAGAAGGATGCAGAATATTAAATACACATCAGTGGTCGACATATCAAATAGAATAAACAATGTGTGACTATATGGCAGCCATGGATCTCTTGACTAATTAACTGCCTTGGCTAGAGTCCCATTTAAGTGAAACTATTTCATTTGTAAACAAGGTATAATTTTCTTTTTTTCTCCCCAGAAAATAAGCGTGAAATGATTTGACAGATTTTGCTGCAATGGGTGAATTTTAATGCTTTCTCCAGAAAAGCTAAATACTAAGACTCTCAGGCACCCTATGAAGCAGGGAAGAGGAAACCAAGAGTAATCCGTGGATGCTCAGTCACGGTGCTGGCTAAAATAACGCAGAGAGATTTGCAGAGGACATAACAGTAATGAGCGGTGAGATTATAATCCTGCATGTCTCCCTGGCAGAAAGATAGACCTCTAGGGACTTGCCAGCTCAGAGCATTGAAACCATAAGTGGCCTAAGAACCTGCAGATGTAAAGACAATGAAACTCACTTTCTAGAAACACAAAGGTTTCTCAAGTAGAGTTTGCGCTCTAGAAGATTCTCTTACACAGAGTATTTCAAATTGGTTGCATGTGCGTGCTATTACCCATGGACAGAGACCCAACCACCTGCATTCAAGTATACCTATCTGAGGACCAGCTGGGTCCTTTTCAAGTGGGGAAAACCAGAGTTAACAAAATATCATGATGGATGCCAGCTCTGACTTAAGCCAGCTGAACTCAGGCATTTGTGTTCAGAGACTGGGGCTCCTTGCCATCAACAAATCTAAGATCTCAGAGTCGGGATATGTTGCAGGAATCTTCTGTGATGGATCTATAGTCCCAGGCTTCCTATTTAATTCTTGTTACTTCTCATACTGTGGGTTCCATTTACCACTGGACATTACATTCTTGATATTCTTTCTGCAAAAACTGAACTAACTTAGATGACTTTTGAATAACTCTACATCTTCCCTTAGAAATTAACCATCTGATCAGTGGTTGATTTTTTTTTTTTTTGGCTTGGGATCATCATATTGAAGAGTCAGTCAATTAGTAGAGAAGGGAAACCAAAAACTTTATGTAGCATAAAATTTCTGATTATTTATTTAAAAAAACACTTTGGGTAATAAAAAAAAAAAGTATAGTTTTTTTTTTTTTTTTTTTCACAACATTACTGTTGGTTCTTCCGAATGCCATGTTTTCAGTTTCTTTATCCAGAGGTGTATGGGGTGAATAGCAGAAATAATGCTGCTGTTAGGGGAAGGCTTTTTGACCGATGAAGTCAGTCCAAGTATAACTCTCATTCTCCCTGAAGGCCTCTGTGGCATTTGGCAGCCCCCTGGGTTTAGAGGATGTCAGAGGAAGACAGAAAGCCTCTTTGTCTTGACAACAAATCACTGATATGTATTCTGGGGAAAGTTTTTAATTCATTCATGTCAAAACATCTCAGATTTGTGAGGAAATGGAGGTGATCCTTGCTGGGGTGGATAAGGTCTGGAATGTAACAGAAGAGCAGAAGGTAGAAAAGGCTGAAAGACTACACAGTCACAGAGATTTATATTTAGAATCAGAAGTTGGGGTGACTATTCTAGGCCCTTCAATCCAGACTTCTCTATTGCTGGGTCTTGGGGCAGTAGAGGTACAGCATCCAGGAAATAAAGTATCATTTTCAAGCACATGTGTCCTCAGCACCTAATCAGCCCCTTCTGCCTTTCAAAAATGAAAGGAAGCCCCTCTGGCCCACTGACTCCCACTGTCTCTCTACCACTGACCCTGAAATTTATTACAACCACTTTTCATCATTATAGGAACATTGTAGGTCAGGTGTACTTTTCCAAAGATGGAGCTATTCCACATATCCTGGAGCTTTAAGAGAGTCATCCCTGGCACTTTCCCACATGCAAGAAAATAATACTTACAAAACAGAACACACACCATGAGGAAAAGAAATGGGATCATCTTTCAACCGTCACTTTATCCCTTTCTTCAAGAACGTAAAACAGAATGCAGGAGGAAACCAGGAAATGGCCCGATGTGTCTATATTAGCTTAGCATTTCTCTAGCATGATCCCAAACAGACTGAGGTCTTCTGCAAACACGGATGGCTAGTTATCCCAAATACTTCAAAAATATTCATGTACATGAAATATACTAATTAACAGAGTAGGACTATATAAAAGGTTTAGTTAGTATTATTTGCTGGTTTTATGATAGTTAATGTTTAAACTAGAAAATCCTGATCTGATAAAGTATCATAATACAGCAACTATCTTGTGGGGGGCACTTTTTTTTTCGTGGCAGGCACTGTGCTAACAGGCTCCCCATGCATAAGTATTCCCCTCTCTGTCTCTAACTTTTTAAAAAGTGGGTATCATTTCATTTCATATACACACAAGTGTGAGTAAGAATAAGAAAGGGATAATGCAGGTGACTCAGAAATGACAAATGCTTTGAGGAATTTTTCCTATATCTCTGTTGGTGCTATGAAGCAGTTTGCCACCAATAGAGAGAATAATTCAGAAGGGAGAAATCACCTGTCTCACTAAAGTCTATCCACAGTTTGGAGGATACTCAGGGTAGATGCAAGAGTGTCTCATGTGTTGAAGGCTTTTGATGTGAGGAGGTTGGGGTGGAAGTGAGTGTCCAACAGAATTTCTTGACGTGAAAGAAAATAAACCTAAAACCATGCTACCCTTCAGCAGACAGATGGCATTGCACTTCTTACAGATCACAGTAGACACACGACTGTTGGTGCATGTCACCACATTAACAACTCTGGGAAGAGCGATACACAGCTAATTGGACACCACCATGGCTGTTTGGAAACTGAACGAGTTATGGTCACTCTGGGAGGGAAGGGGTAACAGATACTATACAACCCTGAGTCATCACCAGAAGGGAAGAAATGCAAACTTACGTACATAGACGTCTTCAGGATAAACTACAATGGCCACTGTGTCACAGACAGAAGATCCACATTTAGAGCTCGGAGACATAAATGTGTTAGTTTATGCAGCTCTGAATAAGACCACTGAAGCCGAGGGTGAGAGAAACACATATCAACATCCACAGAGATTCCTGTAGCTCTCTCTCCACCTGAGGGTCCCTCGGGCCTTTGGCTCCAGATGTGTCTTGGAAATGAACTATAACGAAGGTAGCATAGTCACCACGAACACACTGATTTGCTATTCTTTGGGGGAACCTGGAGTTCTTGGGGTGAGCCTGGGCTGTGATGGAAGGCATAACAAGAAAGCTGAAACTGTTACGAGCCAAACTTCCTAATCTCTGGCATATGTCAATCTCACTACAGTGCAGATGCATTCTTAACTGTTTTTATTTTGTCTGTGTCAGGTTTACATGCATACCATATTGCTTATTCTGTATTAGAGAAACCATTAGGCATTCTGATGAGAAAATTACATGGTGGACTGACCTTAATGGAATTTGGAATATAGGAAATGATAACACCACTGGCATCCAATGCATCATTATTGCCAATATACCTAGTAGGCATGTCCCAGAGACTTGCCCTTATGTGTTTAGTTGTTTTTGGTTAAGGACTCACCCATCTGGTGTCTGCCATGCTCAGCACACACCTCACAAGATTCCTTGAGTGGAAGATTATGGCATGAAGCCATGTGCAAAAGAGCCAACAACAACAAAAAATACCTCCCTACATCTTCTTCCTCTTAGCAGGGCACTATTGGACACCCAACATTTACCCTCCAGAACGTTGGCCATTACGTATGTTTCCCTATAGATAAAACATTAATGGAAGATTTTTAAACATCAGATTCCATACTAGGCATTTTCTTGTACACACGTCTATTGCTGCAGGAATTTAAAACTCTGGGGGTAGAGTATGTATTATTCTTATTTGCAGCATAAGGCAGAACATGCTCCGAAATATACACATCATTGTGGCCCCGACTGTCCCTGGAACAGTATGATGCCGTTGACCTCAAGGACGACCGAAGATAGCTGTCATTCACCGCCTGGGATGGCAACGAGTGTTTGTAAGGGTCCGAGGGGCATCTCCCAATAACCAAGCGTTGGTCATCCCTGTGGGAGTGGAGGAAAGGGTTATCGGAGGTGTGGTCTGGCAAGAGAGACTTGCTCCTCTTGCTGTCCTCCAGACCTTGGGGGAAAAGGGAGCTTTTTTTCCCCGAGAGTTTGCTTGAGGGGACACTAAACAGGCTGCCGTAAAAATTTCCCTCCAGAAGCCGTTCCCTGTCCTTGAGGCTTATGCTCCGGGAGGGCCTGCTAAGGTCTATCTCCCTAGGTTTGTCGACAATGTTATCGTAGGAATGCTGACGGCTAATCCTTAGCTTGTTCTTTTGTAATTGAAGGGCATTGTTCTGTGCCCAGTCCTGCTGGTAGACCTGCTCCCGGGTGGCTGGGTTACCTGTCTCCTGAAGCATCTGGTCTTCATCGATGTCATAGAGGTTCCCCATCCGTAGGCAGGCATCGCACTTGAAGGGGGACCTCATGGTGAAGTGGCCTGAATAGGTGGGCAGGTTGGAAAGGCAGCTTCTGCAGTGCGTGGAGTTCTGCCGGTATCGCTCGCTGGTCTCACTGTGTGGGGAACCCTTGTCTTTCAAGGTGAAGTGCTTGGAGTAGAGTTTATACTGCTCATTGTTGGGAAGCCCCTCTTCGTTATGCAAGGGGTTCCGGTTTATTGGCAGTGTGGAGTCTCCCTTGCGCAAGTTTTCACTGTGATCCTGGTAGGGGTCTGGGAAGTCCACATTCTCGGGCAGGGTCACGTTTTCAGCATACTGGGGTGGATCTAAGTGGAAACCAGGCTCCTTCTCACCATCAATAGTGTAGATCTTGTCTCTGGGGGAGCTTGATTTGGTTTTCAGGTAGGTGCGCTCGACCTCGCTACAGTCCTTGGGGTATTTGGAGCCCACTGGCCTCTTAAAGTTGTCCTTGGTTTTGTGGTTTTTATTGTTGTCAGGTTCCCTGTGGCACGTGGCCCGATTCGATGTTTCTGAAATGTCAGAATGGGCCATCTCTTCTGGAAGATACCGAGGGCTCTTTAGGGAGTGGGTCCTATTCTCCACTGTCCCCTCATCCCTCTGGGAGGCTGGATTCTGGGATAGTGAATCCTGGCGTATAGAATCCATGGATTTCTTCCAAAGCTGCCGGGGTCTAGAGTTCACTTTGGATTCAGTGCTCACGGCCACCTCTACCGTGTTAGGGTTAGACTCATTGAGAGTAAGAGGATGTTGTCCCTGGAAAACATAATTATTGAGGTTATCCTTGTGCCGGTTGGCCACAAATGTTTGGAGTTCGTTCATGTTGTCCCCAAAAACGCTCTCTTTCCCCTGAAAGGACCTGTTGTCCGAGTACATCACGTTCCCCTTATCTGAAACCATGTCCATGATGAGGGAACCTCTTTGGATGAAATCAGCAGCTCTTTTGGGTGAGTCTATTCTTGAGGAGTTCATGTTGGACATGTTGGAAATGTTTTTGGCTGACCGGAGGAGTTTTAACATGTTGCTCTGGGATCCTGTCAGATTGAAGTCTGGAGACTTCTTCTTTTCTTCAATGTGCACTCCATGAATGCAGCTGTAGATGCCCTGTGGGGGAGTAACATAAAGCACCATCAGCAGCAGCAGCAGTGAACATGAAACCACTTTGCACTTGAACTTTACCTGCAAAGGTGAGATATGTACTTCTTGCAGGAGCCCTGGAGAAACATCGAAATTCAGTCTGAATTCTGATAACGTCTCTTAAAGGTTTGAGACAAGTTGCAAAGCATAGGGTTTATGCTATTGCTCTGGCTCAAGATTAGCTGACACCTTTGCAAAGAATCACACATGGAGTTTGAGAAAAAGTATCAACCAACGCTCATACAACTGTCAATGCCTCAGTGTCTCCAAAGTGGCATACAAAGACAGACAACTGAGGCTCCTAGTACTCAGGTCATCAATTCAAGTTTTTATTAAAGTTTCCCAGCATCATTTTTGAAGCTCAGGCACCAGAGAGTCAACTATTGAAAAACAAAGTCAGCATGAAAGGATCATCCATTGATGGCCAGGCGTGGTGGCTCACGCCTGTGATCCCAACACTTTGGGAGGCGAAGGCGGGCAGATCACAAGGTCAGGAGATAGAGACCATCCTGGCCAATGTGGTGAAACCCTATCTTTATTAAAATAAAAAAATTAGCTGGGCATGGTGGTGCACGCCTGTAGTCCCAGGTACTTAGGAGGCTGAGGCAGGGGAATTGCTTAAACCCTGGAGGCGGAGGTTGCAGTGAGCCGAGATTGTGCCACTGCACTCCAGCAGCCTGGAGGCAGAGCAAAACTCTGTCTGAAAAAAAAAAAAAGAAAGAGAGAGAGAAAGAAAGGATCATCCATTGTTAACTCTTTTCTGGAATTACCTCTACTGTTATGCAAAAGCTAACAATTAAAGAATGTGTCCTAAGTGGCCAATCAGAAAATCTCCTTTCCATGTATACATTGATTCATCTAAAGAAGGCATGAAATTCATGTGAGAATCATCAAACTCTTTTTGGAGAGATAGATATAGATGCCTGGATAGAAGGAATTGCAACCTTACCATCATGTGGGAGTGTGAGCCTATCAGTGAAGCGATTGTAGTGAAAAGTAGAGTCCAAGAGATAAAGACATGGTTTGAACCCCTGGAGCCACTCCCTTGAATGTTTTTACTTAATCCACTCAATCCATTTCTTGCGTATTTGTTTGTATGTGAGTCTATTCAGTGTAGTTAGAACTGGGTTTTGGTTACCAGTCAGAATGAAGAGTTCTGATGACACAGTGACACCGCCTTTGAATCTATCCAGGGAACAGAATGACTTAGGGGCTCCTAGGCAGCCCAAATACAAGCACCCCCATCTATAAGTCTCTTCCTTTACTACTTTCTTCCTTTCAGAAAACAACCGTTTATGTTCACTTAAAAGTAGCTGTTTAACTGTTTTCAAGGGAAGAGTCCTTGATTCATGCCACAATAACAGGCAAAAGGACGTCTGGAACATTTTGATCTCTGGCCTCCCCTGCTTCTCCCCACTCCTACCCCAGATTTCAGCAGCCGTACCTACAGGAAACAGTCAGATCAAGGCTACAGGATTTGACCTGGTCTTCCCAAGGCAGACAGGGAGCCAACTCACGAAGGAGTTTGTAAGGCAGAATTGGCAGTGGCTGCTGACTTTGGCATAAACTACAGGAAAGTATGTGTGATTAACTGTGGACTCTGAACATGGTGGCTCCATCGGTCCCCCATGGCGGGGACGAGCTCACCCTGCAGGGATGCTCACGGAACTGTGACAGCCTCAACTTCATTTGCACTGCTACATTTTTTTTTGTGGTAGACAGTCTCTCCACTCCAGCCTTCAAGGAACCATAAACACAAAAGCCTAGAGCTGCAAGTTTGAGCTGCTTTTTCTCTGATCCTCTCTACCCCAGGCTTCATGGCTGATGAAGGCCACCTGAGGCCCAGGACACTGGCATTATGCCATTTCCTGCCTTCCTGCAAACTTATCTGTGGTCTCCTTCTATATATAATGTGTGCTTGGCTGTCTGTCCTGCCACAAAATAACATCTGCCTCTGCCCTCACTGCTTCCAGAGCGGCTGCAGCATCCAGACTGTGGATGTGGAAATCTTACAAATGAGCCATGTATTTCACATAGTACAGAGTTGTATAACCTGTTATGTTAACCTATGTCTTTCTCACCTAACCTTGTTATCTAATAATCTTTTTATTTATTTATTTTGAGACAGAGTCTTGCCCTGTTGCCAAGGCTGGAGTGCAATGACACAATCTCGGCTCATTGCAACCTCTGCCTTCCAGGTTCAAGTGATTCTCCTGCCTCTGCCTCCAGAGTAGCTGGGGTTACAGGTGCACACCACCACACCTGGCTAATTTTTTGTATCTTTAGTAGAGATGGGGTTTCACCATGTTGGCCAGGCTGATCTCGAACTCCTGACCTCATGATACACCTGCCTTGGCCTCCCAAAGTGCTGGGATTACAGGCATGTGCCACCATGCCTGGCCAATAATCTTATACTCTGACCCAGAGAGATTCTCCCACTATGGTTGAAAATTAGTGTGACTCTATTTGTCAGAATCAGCCGAAGTCTGTGCCTTTTTCTTGCCATTTTATGAGAACAGAAGTTTTTAAAATATTTTTTCCGTTAAATTTGCCCTTTAATTCTAACACACTTCCTCCTGCCACCTGGAGAGTCTAAGAACTGCCCTCCACCCCTCCACCCTCAGAGTAACATGCTCCTGACTGCCAAGATGAGCTGGCTGTCTTTCTATTTGGAGGAGGCCCACAGAAGTGATCAGGGAGATGAGTTATGTTGCAGGAGATGGGAGGATGGCTGTTGGTGGCTACCTTTCATCCCTGGTTTTCCTGGGACTCATGCAGGATAGCTAAGGCAGTTCCCAGGTGTTGATCGGCCTGGTGAGGCCATGGAAAAGAGTCAAAGTGGTGGACCCAGTCTCTACTCAAGGTTGGTTGTTTGTTTAGAGATGGAGTCTCACCCTGCTGCCCAGGCTGGAGTACAGCGGTGCAATCATGGCTCACTGCAATCTCAAACTCCTGGGCTCAGGCAATCCTCCTGCCTCAACCTCCTGAGCAGCTAGGGCTATAGGCATGCACCACCAAGCCTAGCTAATTAAAAAAAATTTTTTTTTAGAGATGAGGTCTTGCTATATTGCCCACACTGGTGTACCCAAGGTTTTGATGATAGCATTCTCCAACTGAGTTGATCCATTTTCTAGAAGTTGAGAAGAGGGAATACATATTACAGAATAATAGGAAGAGCTAGAGGCCTGGAATCCACTAGATGTGAGTCCTAGCTCCATCATGGATTAGCTCTGTGACCTCGCATAAGCCACATCTATTTTAGCTTCAGTTTCTGCATCTGGAAAATGGGAATTACGTCCTCTTAAGGTGGGCACCAGGGCAAGGTAAAATAACGTAAAAAAGCCCCTGACACCATAGGTGGTAAGTACATGTGAGCTGGACAAACTGCCTAGTCATCTCTGACTTTCCCTTCTTCATCATCACCTTGTCCCTCTCCCCTTTCACAGGAGCTTGAGCATGCAGTGCCCATATGGCTGAAGCTGCAATAAATGCATGCCACTCTCCACTGCTTAGGATTTGCTCTTGGAAGCCACTTTGGCTTCCTGCTCAGCAAGCAGACCAAACCCTACCTTGGGAACCAAGTAAATCCCTGGGATAGAGTTTCTTTCTTAGTTGCAACAGTTCTGTCTTTATTTTATCTTTTCTATTATTTATAGATCCCAGCTACATTTTATGGGTTGTGGAAATAAGATGCCCTCTTGGTCCCACAGTGGGCTTGGAGTCAGATAAAATCAGCATTGATGACTCAAGGTGTTGTTCCAGGCAATTTTCTCTGCTCTCCTAGAGGGTGCCTGACCTCTCAGAATATTCTTAGTGGGGCATGGGTCTACTGTCCTCAGTCCCTTTGAGTCTGGACCCCATCCCCAAAGCATCTGATATCTGTGGATCCCAGTAGTGGGTTAGCATGAGGCTTTGTCCATTATGTGCCAGCCTCCCCTGATCAGATCTTACTGGAAAGGCTGCCTGTTTTCCCCTGATTTTTGGCTTTGCTATGTCTCTCATTCCTCACTTTTCAGGAGACAACTGAGGCAGTTCTTTTTTGCTGATGACAGTGAATTCTTTTATTCTAAATGGGAGGGAAAGCATTTTGGAGAGAAAACAAAAGTTAAGAGCATCCCAAAGGCAGGAGGTTGCATTTTGGTGAGTCATAAAAGCCAAGGGCCACCACTCTGGGAGAAGCTTGGTTCCAGTGCCAAACAAATGCCTTTTTGGAGTGCTGGCCTTCTCCCTCTGCAGTGCCAGGCATGCACGTATCTCTAGTTTGTATTTGCATTGCACTGTGCAGGGGCCTCCCTGGGAATGTTGAGCCCATGAGGAGGGCTATGTAAGTCTGCTGCATGGTAATAGCTCTGCATCTATTGACTGGATGTTCATCTTGCTGAAAGGAGAAGAACTGGTAATGGAGAGATCCAGTTTCTGTGCAGAACCAAACCTGCCTTGGGGAGGAAGTAAATTTCATAGCATCCTGGATCAGTGTCTTTTAGAAAAAAAACAAAAAAACACCTAAATTCTGAAGTAGACTAAAGCCTGCAACCCAACCTCATATTAACAGACAAGTTCCCTCTTTCATATCTTTTTCTAGTGTGATAGATGAAATGAGATGTTTCCTGTTGCTTTAGGGAAACATATGGTAAAGCCACAGAGGTAACCTTTGGGGCTTGAATTTCACCATCCATAGGATGGGGGTCTGATCATGCCAACCTCAGAAGGCATTATGAGGATTAGAAATAACAAGTCCTCATCCACACATGAGGCATCATTCATTCTGCAGTTGTGATCTTGCATTTGTGGAAAGTAGGTTCTTTGCCTGGGAATTCCTCAGTGCAGATTTTGTGAAAGAAAATGATTGTGTGTACATAAAGAATTCACTTTTGTTTCTGTGTGTGTTCTCTGTGCTATGTAAGCATACGTGTAAGATGGTATGTGTGTGAATGTCCATAGCAGATAAACTTCAGTGGTGGCAGTAGCCCTTGACTAAAAGGAAGGTCTCTCTCTCTCTCTCTTTTTTTTTTAAAGAAACTCAGAGCTTTGCTGGGCACCACATCAGGGGCTGAGACTATTTTGAGTACCCCTAAGTAATGAGAGAGGCAGGAAAGTATCACTCAGTATGACATCTTCCTATTCAGACACAACAGGCTGCACTTACCTGAAAAGACATATTATCTGGGAAGCAGGAGGGTCCTCATAAGCAGGGCTCCCTGAAACCTTTGAAGCAATAATGATGGCTGGGGGTTCCCAAGGGAGCACAGAAGTCCCTACATTGCTCCCATAAAACTTGGGCTCCTCTCCTCTAGGGATGGAGAGGCCAAAATTCAAATTCCAGCTGATCAAGGCACTCTACCAACAATGCCTGCCCTGGGCTGCCCGGTTTGCCTTCCATTCCCATCCTTTGGAAAGGAAGACAGGGATTTAGTTCATTTCTTAACATGTTGATCAAATCAACTTGGCTTCCTTAGTGGTGTTTTAGAGAGAGGAAATGTGCTTCCAAAAACAAGCAAGATTTAGAAGTAAACGCAACAGTGCGCATTTGTTTGGTGATAATCCTAGAATCATTTGGATATGAAAATCCTTCGGTAACTGGCTGGGAGAATCAGCTTAAAGTTGGCATAATATCTAGCTATATGCACGTACGTTGTTATTTTTAAGTAATCTATGTGTTTAGATGCCATCAAGCTAATTAGGAAATATTTATTTGCACAGAATCCGAGCTTGGAGTGCAATTGAATGGATCTTCCTCACTAAACTAATATGTACCTTCTGAATCTCCCCAAAGTTCTTGAAACTAGCAAATGCTAAGAATGCTAAGAATACACACATTTGTTTTAAAGAAATTATTTAGTTTTCCTAGTAAACATTAGCAAATAAAATTACATGTTTTCAACCAAAATTTTTTTAATCATTTTTAAAATCCTAATTAACTTTCTTCCAGAGCCAACAATAATAATAATAATAATGAGGCCACCAAGGTGGACAAATAAAAGAGATGACTGGATAAATAGATCTGATGCATAGAGGGCTAAAATGGATGAATAGACAGATAGATAAGAGGTAGATAGATTATACTGTGCTGGAAGATGCCTGAAAAATATTCATGTATATGTTTTTAATATAATGCAGATACATGACTAAGTTGTGTTGCAAGGGTGGTCATTTATTTATTTAATTATTATTATTTTTTGAGACAGAGTCACTCTGTCACCCAGGCTGAAGTGCAGTGGTGAGATCTTGGCTCACTGCAACCGCCACCTCCTGGTTTCAAGCAATTCTCATGCATCAGCCTCCCGAGTAGCTGGGACTACAGGTATGTGCCACCATGCCCAGCTAATTTTTTGTATTTTTGGTAGAGATGGGGTTTCACTATGTTGGCCAGGCTTGTCTTGAACTACTGACCTCAGGTGATCACCCCACCCTGGCCTCCCAAAGTGCTGAGATTACAAGTGTGAGCCATGGTGCCTGGCCTGTGATAGTTCATTATGTGAGTTGCATGTACGTATACGTTCATAGTATGAAGTGCATCAAATCTCTTGCATTGCTTATACACGATGTTTGTTGCTTGAGGAATAGTGCTGGCCTTGGCTGGTGCCATACTATCTGGATTAAAATCCTGGCTCCACTTTATTGGCTGGGCAGCCCGGGGTAATTCTCTTAACCTCATACCTTTAAGTTTTGCCGTTTATAATCTGGGACTAATAACAACATATACCTCATAGATCTGGTTATAGATTAAATGAGATGAATATAAAGTCCTTATATGGTGCCTGGTACCTGTAAATGCTCAATAAATATAAGCATTTTTATGATCATTAGCATTATTGATGACTTATGTTACATGTACCTTGATGGCAATATACACAGGACATATTGTGCTGCACAAAAAGGGGTTTTCCAGTATTGCACGGGAGCTCAAAATAGCATGTGTATTCTGTGCTGTTGTTTATATTGGGTTGAATGTATACTTTGTTTTCTGCTTGATATGTGTGCATTTTCTTCTGTTACTTTACATCTGTGTTTCATTTCATGTGCTGTTGGATTGCGCATGCTCTTTGTGTTTTGTTGAATGTGTATACACATTACACAGCATTGCAAGTAGATTTTGTTTTGTTGTGTATGTTCTGTTACAATGCACACACAAATTGTAACATCTTGCACAACAGCATTAGTAGTGTTATACAACATACCTGGGTGCTAGTGATGGAAGCCCCAGGCTGACTGTCTGGCCCATGTGTTTTTAAAAATTGTTTTAAATGGAATTAGTTACTAATATTTAAAAATGGAAAGGTTTCTCATAAAATCAGATGACAATTTCTCTTTTTTAAAAACTAGGAGACCTGATAATATTGACCCTACATTCCCATAAGACAATACTCATCAGGAGTTGAGGATGGCTGTCCGTTATTGGTGAGGTAAACATTATGCAATTGGCCACAGTCCTCAATATTCCCTATAATTCTCTCACTTTGTTGCTGATGTTTAGCTGCTGTTTCACCTTATTCTTGCTATTTTTCTCATGCTTAGACTGCTGCACCCACTCCCATTTCCTTTCTGCCTTCCATAGTCATCTACGTTTGCAACTCCTGGCTTATGAATGTACAAAATCTGGATGCTCTTTTGACAAGCCCAAGAAGGGCTAGTAAGGGGAGGATATGCAGACCCCACCGAGACGTCAAGAACCCATGCCCTTCTAAGCCTGCTTGCGGTGCAAGGAAGTAGCCTCCAGGGATACTGACCCTGCTGATGGAGAAGAGCAACCCAGGCCGGTCGGAGCACACCCCCGTGAAACAGAAGCGCAGCTTCCAGTAGAAGAGGTGCTCCCAGATGAAGGTGATGAGGCTAAGGGCCATGGCCGCGGCCAGCATGTAGAACACACCCGCCATGTTGTCAATGTCCAGCTGGCTGCTCATCACCTCGTTCTTCTCATTGTGGCAGATCCCCGTGAGCCACAGGGTCTCCAGCTCCTCCATCTCACCTGGAAAAAACACAACATGCACATGCAGTGAGGATCAGAACATGCACTCTGGGGCAGATGCTTCTGGGTTTGGAACAGACAATGTGCAACTCACAGCTATGTAGCCTTAAGGCAAGTTTCTGAGCTTGCTGGGTCTCCATTTGCTCACTTCTTGAATGAAGATAATAATGATTACAAAGCCTACCTAACATTGTTGCGGTGAGGATGAAATTTATATATATTAGTCTACCTAATACTGTTGTAGTGAGGATGAAATTTATATATTTAATCTATCTATCTATAGCAATAGAGAATATATATATAGCAAACTTTTTCTCTATTAATATATTTATATATTATATACATGTATAATATATATAACAGCACAGTTCTTGGTTTTGCTTTTTGGAGTTTTGCCTTTTTTTGGGGGGGGGTCATTACTATGTTTTTCTCACCTGGCTTTCTCCCACCCCTGTCCCCAACACCCACTCAAGCTTGGAACAAGACATGGTAATAAAAGGGCAACATGTAACATTAGAAAGACTTCATTGCAATTCTGACTTGATCATCTGCTCGCTGCATGACCTTAGAGCTACAGTTATCCTATCTGTGGAATAGGCATAATTAATAATAGGACATACTTCCTAGAGTTGCCGTGAGGAGTGAATGAGATCAGAATGCGTAAAATCCCCATAGGACCCGGATCATAGTAAGTTTTCATAAGTAGTATCTCTTGCTACTATTTATTTTTGTGAAGAAAATGCCTAACACAGTGTCTGGCATATGGCGATCCTCAAATATATTTGTTTCTCTTTTTCTCTCTCTTTAGAACATTCAGGATTACTCAGGAAAGTCACACATGACTTGTACACTTAGAGAACAAAAGTTTAATTGAAAAGATACATCCAGCTGGTTCTGAATGGCCCCTTGCAAACTAAACTATCCCCATCCGCCAACTGTAGGAGGCAATTAAAGAACCAGGTGGGCTTTTTCCAATGAGGGGATGGGGGGAAACAGTAGGCATGCTTAGAATTATTCTTTGTCTCTTTTATGTGAATTTTATCCAATTGCCGTTTAGAGGAAAACTCTCTGATTTAAACATCTAGCAATTACACTAACTGTCTAGCAATTCACTAAACTATGGCACTTAGACTAAGAATCAGCCTTTAAAAATGATCTTTCAAGGACAGTAAAAATCAAGGAAGATACGTACAATGTTAAATGAAAAGTATGACTATTTTATATGTGTATGTATACACATTATCTCTAAGATGTAATGGGGGCATGCAGAGAAAAATTAAGAAAATAAATGTTTATATCAATTCTTTTTGAAGAAGTCAATCATAATGATTGATTTAATATTGGTCTCTTTTGAGTTAGGTGAAATGATCATGTATTGTTTTTGGTTTGTTTTCACTCTTGAATGATATGGCTAAATATAAAAATCAAAGTTGACAATTATTTTTTCTTGACCTTTTCAGAATGTTAAATATTCTTCTGATCTGGATGGCAGTTGTTGAAAAGCTGATTGATCTATGCAATCTACATTTTCTCTCTAGTTGCTTTTGAGAACTTCACTTTATCTTTGGTGTGAAATCTAAGTGTGGGTTTATTTGTTCTGCTCTGGACTCAGGATGATTCTTCAGTCTGAATACTTACAACTTTAATTCTGGCAAAAACTTACCTACTATGATATCGAATATTACTTCTCCCTGTCATATCTTTTTTAAAAAGTTAATAGATTTTTTTACAGTGGTTTTATAGTTACAGAAAAACTGAACAGAAAGTACAGAGAGTTTCCATATACTACCTCTCCCCACCCCCTTCAGTTTTCCCTATTAACATCTTAAATTGGTGTGGTACATTTTTTACAATTCATTTGGGTAAATACCTAGGAGCATTATTACTACATTATATACTAAATCTGTGTTTTAGCTTGGTAGTCAACTGCCAAACTTTCTTCCAAAGTGGCTGTACCATTTTGCACTCCTATCAACAATGAATGAGAGAGTTCCTCTTGCTCCACGTCCTTACGCACCATTGATTATCACTGCCAGTGTTATTGTTTGGGATTTTAGCCACTCTCAGAGGGGTGTAGTGCTAGCTCATTATTTTAATTTACAATTCCCTAATGGCATATAATAGTCCTATCTCTTTTTTTCCCCTGAAAACTTTAATATACTGTGGACCTTTTCATTCTATCCTCTTGGTTATTCACCTTGTTTTAATACTTTGCATTTTTTTTCTCTCTGTGCTGCATTTGGGTGATTTCCAGTAGATATATTTTCTCATTAATTTGTTCTTTGGTTAGTAATATTTATGTTTTAATTTTAATCTATTTATTTTAATTGTTATATTCATTTGGTTCTTTTATAGTTCTGCCTGTTCTTTTTATCATAGTATCCCATACTTTCATTATGATTTTTAAAACTTTTATATATTTAGTAATTTTAAACCTATAGTTTTTCAGATTATTCCCCCATGCTCCTCCTCCTGCCTTAATTCTTGGGATTCTCATTCCTCTGTTTGTTGTGTATTCTGACTCTCATTGTGGGTTACTTCCTTGTGACGTCTATAATTTCTGACCCTGAGCTAATCTTCTGCAGAATTATTTTCCCTTTAAGCCCCATGGGACTCCAAGAACACTAGGCTATAGAAACATCACTGTAGAGAGCTTCTGGGTTTGCTTCTGCCATGGTTCCAGGAGTTTTCAATGTATGAATTTTTGTACGGAAAAATTTTACTTTGATCACTACACCATTTAACTAGCATATATCTGAACTCACATACTTTTTGGGCTTTAATTTCTTACTAAGAGCTTCAAACAGATGGTAAACCTCCTTGCATTTTCTTCACTTTGATGGACAGAGATTTTCCTAGTTTTCTTTTTACAGACTTAGTGACTTGTTAAAAGTCTCAAATGTATTAATCAGGAAAAAAAAAGCACACATGTTAATGAGATTTTTTTAAAAATAGGAAATCCATTCCCTTTTAAGTTCCTCACTCACAAAAAAGGGTGCTGATCAATCAGTTATGTAGGTAAAGGGATGGGAAGAGGGCATCTTGATTCAATTCCTTTCCTTCCAACAGCGTCCTGTGTTTTCACACAGTCACAAAGTCATGGGAGACTTTGAAATAATATCTCATTGTCCATCAACACTATATAAAACTCATCCGAATTTCTCTGCCCACCATGTACCTCAGACCTACACGACTGCTTCCTCTTCTCACAAAAACACCAATGTCATCCCTTTCAAAATACAATGTGGTGTTGACTTCCCCCTTCCTTTAGAGGTGTTTTGTTTTGTTTTTTTGAGATAGGGTCTCACTCCAGTAGCCCAGGCTGGAATGCAGTGGTACGATCATAACTCACTACAGCCACAACTTCCTGAGCTCAGGTGATCCTTCCACCTCCACCTCCCAAGTAGCTGGGACAACAGACACACGCCACCATGCTGTGCTAAGTTTTTGTATTTTTAGTAGAAATGCGGTTTTACCATCTTGCCCAGGCTGATCTCAAATTCATGGCACAAGCAATCCACCCGCCTCAGTCTTCCAAAGTGCTAGGATTATAGGTGTGAGCCACCATGTCCAGACCCTTTGGGGTTTGTGAGGACACAAAAATGAGTCTTCCCACTATGACTCATCAGATTCCCAGAACATCTTCCTTTTGGTGTTGCCCCAAAGAAAGCCAGGTTTGTAAGCCTGTAAGGAGGGCAGTCTGATACAAGAAACATCATCTTGATTCTTATCAGGATGTAAATAAAAAGATTTCCTTCTGCCCTTTGCCCAGACAATACCTATTTTTAGAGGAAGTCAACCTGGTAAAGCAGACCGTGATTTCAAAAAAAGAGCAAATATTCATTTCTCATTACCAATTACAGCCTGCTTCAATCATTTTCAAATTAATCATTTCCTGCCTTGTGGCCCTCTTTGACTAGTGTACTGAACTGTAGTTCAAATACTTTCTTATTTCATTTTTCATTTACTCAAGTATATTGTAATCTCCTAGAGGGAGATCAGGGACCATGTTTTATGGTTTTGATATTGTTCATGGCCTGCAGCATGTAGTGAGCATTGAATCCATATTTTCTGTTTCTGTTTCTTTTCTTATATCCCCAGGCTTAAATTGGGCAGCATTGCAGAAGTGTTCAAATATGTTTAGTGAGTTATTCCACTATATAAATAGAAAAAATACAAAGCAAAGCGGAGCTTGCAGTGGGCTTAAGAGTAAAAGGCTGGGAAATGTGCATCCTTTAGGAAAGGTAAAGCATCAAATGTCATTTTTCCAAGTAGTGGCTCTATGATATTCATTCTGCTGTCAGTTTCTCCTATTAAAAAGAGGCCATGATCTTTGTCAGTGTGATCCTGTGAACCAGAGCAGGTAAATGGGACAATTAAATCTCTTTCCTGAAGCAGACTCATTCTTGCTAGGAAGACACAAGCTAAATGCTCTCCTGGGAACAGATGGAGCCTGGGAAGTTTTAGGGCTGCAGTCAAAGTACATTGCTTTTGTCTCGCCACTGGAGAGGACTGGTCCCCACGTAATGCTCAAAGCCCACCTCCTCCAACGACAGTAAGCTCATGCACATTTGCAGAACTTTTTGTGCCTATGGAAACGTGCACCTGTTCTTCCTATAACTGTCTTCAGTGGAGATATTTCTAGCCATAAGTATCTCTGCCAATCTTTTAGTTCTGCACCATTCTGAGGAAAGCTGTAAGTTCAGTACAAGGAGCAAGGTGTCAAGGTCACTCCTTTTCTAATGCTGGCAACATTAAAAGACAAAGCAATAGAGTTTCAGGAGTGAACTGTCAGAGAGATGCAGAATCTAAAAGGGAACAGGCAAGGATAATTAAGGCAGTGTTGTGTGTGTCTCCAGATTGCTTTCATTGGCTGCTTGGGTGAGGCTGTAAGAAGGCTGGTTAGATGGCTGGGCGCAGCGGCTCACGCCTGTAGTCCCAGCACTTTGGGAGGCTCAGGTGTGGGATCACAAGGCCAGGAGTTCAAGACTAGCCTGGCCAAGATGGTGAAACCCCATCCCTACTAAAAAATATAAAAATCAGCTGGGCATGGTGGCAGGTGTCTGTAATCTCAGCTACTTGGGAGGCTGAGGCAGAGAATTGCTTGAACCCGAGAGTTGGAGGTTGCAGTGAGCTGAGATTCTGCCACTGCACTCCAGCCTGGGTGACAGAGCGAGATTTCATCTCAAAAAATAAAAAAAAAAAAAAAAAAAAAAAAAAAAAAAAAAAAAAAAAAGGAAAGGAAAAAGAAGGCTGGTTAGACAAAAGGTACAGACAGGATGAAGACACTGCAGGCGTTTCTCCCATTACTCATCCACCCACTAACAAAGTAGAAGCCATGGGTTTTATATTTGTAAAAAGGAATAAATAAAAATACAACTGGATACTGTCCAGCAAATTACAATGAAGAATGTTTCAGGTAGAAAAGATTAGAATGAGGTGTAAAGGAAGCACCCTTCCCTGAAGATTTTAGGGAGTATGTCCAATCATCTGGTAAAGTCTAGACAGTAACACAGAGGTATTATTACAGTTAATACCTGAGTCAGACGGCCTGCATTAGACTCTTGCCTTCCACATGTACTGGCTCTTTGATCACGGTCCAGATACTCTACTTAATCTAATCAACTACTCATCCATTGATGTATCTATTTTTCTATTTAACAAAATTATAGAAAATAGACTGTGCTTCAGGTACTATACTAGAGTTTTAAAAAATTAACTCATGTAACCTTAATGTTGCTGATCTATTTTACAGATGAGGGCATTCAGAGAGGTTAAGGAATTTGCTCAATCTCTCTAAGCTTCAGTTTTAACATCTAACAAATGGGAGTTTTGTTAGAATTAAATGATGTTACATATACACAGTGCCTGGCATACACTAATTACAAAATAAGTATTTCTGGAGTTATTATTATTGCCTGAAATCAGAGAAGCTGGGGGGTGGGATGGACCACACAACCCTCCCTGTGCCCTTCTAACTCATGCTGTCTATGAGCTGGAGGTTGCAGTGAGCAAGTCCAGAGAGAAGGTTCAGCTCTCCATGGAGACTCTGCTATATCCAAAGTAAAAGAAATCAGTTCTCTATCTGCCCTAAGACTCATTCTCAGCACTTCCAGAGGACCTGCAGTTTTTGGGAAAGGATTTCATAGCAAGCAATGTGACCAGCCTTCAAACTTCCCAAGTACTTCTTCCCTGAGGTCAGTTGTGAAAAATCCATTTTGAACCTGTACACTTTAGGTTTCTGTACACTTCTGTATACGTTTCAAAATTTGCTGAAACGTATCTTCTAAAATCAGCTTCCACAGGCACACATCTCCATATTTTTTTTCTTGGTTTCTTGCCAAAGCGCCTGACCCAAGGCAGTGATGGTATGAAAAGGGAGAGTATGCGGTTCTGAGAAGCTGAGTTTGACATTCTTGTCAAGGAAGACTGTTGCTTTTTGCTTTTCTGAGGACTTCATTTGTTTTTTCTTTACTCATTCATTCACTCATTGAAAAGAGCATATTTCTAAAGCACTTAACATGTGGTGAGCATCTTTGTATTTTCATATAGAGATGAATTACAGATAGTCTCTGGCCTCTAAGAGCTCAGTCCTGTGGGAGAGATAGTCATGAAAACCAGTAGTTACGGCAAAATGAGAAGACTGCATTTGCATAGGGCTGGAGGCAGGAAGAAACAGGGAGTGTTTTGAGATCAGAGAGTAGTTCAGGATTTCTGGGAAGGAAGAAGGGATCAAAGGAGAAGCCTGAAGAGTAGAAGCCAGAATGCAAAGAATTGAGCTTTCATGCTAAGAAGTCTTGGGTAACCAAGGAACAGTAAGGCCGTCGGATGTGCATCTGTAGTGAATACCCAGGTCTTTTCTTAGTGGACCCAAGATTTTTCAGTTGTTGCTCATGTTTCTCCAGTCATGGCCCCCTGACTAGAAATCCAGTGTCTCCTCACATACAATAGAAGGTAAGCTGTGATGAGTGAGTGTGACATGGTCTCATTCAAATTGCAAATCTGTACAATGGTGCTACCATGTGAAGGAAGCTCACTAGTCAACTCTATCCTGGTGACATAGTCACTACAAGAATCCTGTCCTGATTTCAAAGTCATGCAGAACGTACAGCATAAGCTTTCCTGTTCTGAAGTTATGTAGTGACTGGGAGAAACCCACTTGCAAGAAACTGCAGGCAAGAATTCATTGTAAACTGTCACCAACATCATCATCACCCATTACAATCTACTCTGGATATACCAGCTGTATGGTATTGTGTTGAAAACTTGGCAATAGCTATCTTTGGCATATAGCTAAGAGGACTCCACCTCCAGGAAGTTTTCCCTGAATGTACAGCAATGTAAATATGAAGTCATGGTTTCTCCTACCATAATATCCTGGATATATAATTTTTTTGGCATAGAATTTGTCACACTGGAATGTAACTGTCACTGGGAGGTGAGTTTATTCAGGGCAGCTATCTTGCCTTATTCTTCTTGTACCCCAATCTGTGGCACAGGTCTTGGCACATTGCACCAACTGTGGATAACACAAGGCTTCTGTCTCCTTGAGTAGTTTGTGATTCACAGATCTGAGGATCGCTGAGAGCCCAAGAAAGGAAGAAATTTGAGAAGTCCCAGGCAAAGGGATGAGGAATAGATTCTGAAACCCAGAAATCAAGCCTGGCTCTTGGGCAAGTATGTTTCAATCAAAGATCCCAGTAATAGAGCCTGGTGGTTTCCCACAGGGAACAGACTTCCATCTATAGCTGAAAGACGTCAGAAGGTTGTTGTTGCTGATCTCATTAGGGTTTGCTGTGAACACCAAGAGGGGAACTGACCCCATTTCAATACTGTTTCATGTCTTGCCCAGGGGTTGGGTACTTTGGGTTTCTCAGAAGCCCGATTGGAATTGGAAATGGCAAAGGAACAACTTTCTTTATGGAAAATCTAGGGCACAGATTCATTGGCAGGCTCGTGTTCTCAATGACAAAAGACTCGGTCATTGTGAGTTCTAAACTGTGGTCCTGTAATTGAGGATGCGGTGGGGGACACAGTATTGTCCTCTCCTTGCCCAGGTTGTCTTGTAGATGAAAGGAAGTTGAGTATCAGATTTGGGGACATGGTCTCTAATCTTGGAGCAGAGTAAGATCAGCTAGACCATCTGAGCTTTGACCTTGAGGGCCTAGCTTCATTAATCCCACAGTCTTGACTCAAAGCCACTTGAGGCATGTCCACCCTCCCAGATGCAGCAATGAGAAACTCATTTCTTTCTCTCTTCCCTGTGGTGACCCAACATCCATGTCCTTTTAAAGACAAATTTAAAAACTCTTAAAAGGACAAAAATAAAAGCCCCAATAAATCTGACAAATAAGAAAAAAAATGAACTAGAGAAAAATAAGACCCAAGTAACCTTGGGTTCAGTAATAATATTCTGAAGCCTATGACCTCTGTCTTCATGATCTCAGAGGATCACTGAACGATTTGCTGAAGAGAAAAAATACTTTTGATGGTGGTGGTGATAGGAAATAGTACCAGATTCTGGACACAAATAGATTGAATTTGGGAGATAAATATTCCTTATTTAAATGTCAGAATATTCCATTTCTGTATAATGCTGAGAAGTCACAAAACCAAAATAAAAATAGGGCTAGGCTTAAATGTATCCAGTTAGAGGCAGGGACAGACTGTCTTTGGCGTAAATGTTTCACCACCACCTTCCAACTGAGGTTTCTGTTCCATGGATAGAACTTGAGTATTGTAAAGTTCATTGCTACCTGTCACACTGTAGGGTTTCACAGGCCACGTGATTAGCTGCACAAGTTGGATGAGTTGGGGGATTTTATGCACACAGTTTCTCAACCATAAAATCCCCCAACTCCGGCCAGGCGCGGTGGCTCACACCTGTAATCCTAGCACTTTGGGAGGCTGAGGCAGGGGAATCACCTGAGGTCAGGAGTTCAAGACCAGCCTTGCCAACACGGTGAAACTCTGTCTCTACTAAAAATACAGAAAATTAGCTGGGCATGGTAGTGGGCACCTGTAATAGCTGCTATTCAGGAGGCTGAGGCAGGAGAATCACTTGAACCGGGGAGGCGGAGGTTGCAGTGAGCTGAGATTGCACCATTGCACTCTAGCCTGGGCAATAAGAGCAAAACTCCATCTCAAAAAGAAAAAAATATCCCCCCAATTACAACTTGTGCAGATTCCCAACCAGTATCTCTTTCAGAAGAAAAATCAGAGGATTGGACAACAACTCTATCAAACAACAAACAATGCACATGGCCGCAGTTTTCCATTACTGGATGAAGTTAGAGAGAGATAATTCTTTGATGGAAGATGGCTGAAACCTTGTAGGAATCCAGGACATCCTATTATATACCAAGCACTTCTGGAATCTGCTTAACCAATTTGCCTCACACAAATAAGGATGTCAAGCTGACATGGCTTAAAAGGCCCATGCATTTGTGAGCACAACTGAATTCATAGTAACTTTTTGCCTTTGCAGATTTTCTCAATCCATAGTCCTCAAAACCTGATGACTTATCATGTGAAGGGTATGAGGACTTTTTAATATCACAAAGAGGTTCTTGTGTTTTAAACGTATATGGATTTAAGAAAAAAAGAATAGCAATAACTTCAGATCCTGTGCTGTTTTGAGAGCCCAGCTAAACTGGGGTTCCTGTAAACAGCAGCTAACAACCCTGACCTAATGGTCAATGAGGGGAGGTAAATCTGGGTGTTGACATGTGCCTTTACAGGATGCTTCTGCTGCCTGGTGGATGACCTCACACCTAGTTGTCTGACCTCTGACCAGGGGATCTCTCCCAGGAGGAACCTGTTTACACCTGCAGATGCCCTTGCAGCTCTTCCCTGATCCATGCCCAGTTTATGTCTGCCTGATCATCACTCTGGCATGGGAATTCCAACCTTGTGTTCTCCTCAAGGGAAACTCCAGTCTGTGGTAGTTCCTAGTTCTTCAGATGACAGGTGCAAATTCAATATACCACCATATCGAAAATAAGCTCATAGATTTATTACTTACACATCCTGGGCAGGGAAGGTACAATGAATCAAGAGGACAGTTTTCTGCTCCTGGGTCACACAAGGCAAAAATGAATAGTCAGGCCAAGAAAGAAAGAATGTGGCATCTAGGGATACTTAAAAGGGAATAGGGTGTGGGTCACTTTAAGTCTGCAGGCAAATGCCTGAATGATTCATTTAAAGGAAGCAGTGGGAAAGCATGGAGACTGGTCTCCCAGGGCGGGAAGATACCTCTAAGTTCTTATCTCTGGCCAGAGGCTTGAGCCATTTGGGTATGATGCTTCGCTTGTAACCCTAAGGCAACCTGTGTTGTGTTGCTCAGTTCCACGTGCCAAGAAATAGCTCCTTCCTTTCAGCAAGTAAAGTAATCTCACTGCTTTTCAGGTTCTTTTTTATTGAAATGTTGTCAACAAGCTCCCTGAAGCTGTAAAATCCAGAAGCAGAATGGATCACTTGGATTTGATCTGTATTTCCCATTTCTTAGCAAATGCAAGGAGCTTAATGGGCACTGGAGACTTAGTTGTGGAATGAAAAGAGGACAGAGTGGAAAGGAAAGAAAAGGGGACAGGGAAGAGAAGGAGAAGGAAGAAGAAGGGATATGGAGAAGGACAGAGAGTGAGAAATAAAATCTATTACAGATAGGACCCTGTATCAGCTGTCAGAGCCATCCATAACTAAAGCAGAAGGAAGACTTTGTTTTTCTTTCCATAGAGGGTAACAGGCGTGGTGTGCAGGGCCAGGTTACGACTTAAGAGAGCTCTCACCTCTCTGATGACATCCTCCTCCTCCCCAGGTACAGAAGTGCTCCTCTGACCTCCTCTCCCTTATCCCAAGTCTAAAGCACCAGACGGGGTGAGACAGTGGCCAGGGATGAGTGGAAGAGCACATTGGGTAGGAGAGAATCTAGATATCAATTCTAACTCAGGAAAGTAAGTGGGGCAGACTCCGTAGTCCTCTGCCCCCTTTCTACTGATGTTAAATCTGAGGTCAGGTTACATGAACCAAGGTCACAAAATAAGGCAATGTTGATGTTGGGGAAAGAATCTCATCTCTAAATGATTGGTTACGATCATACAGCAACAGCCAACCACACAACCACTGATGAAGACACCTAGAGTTCAGTTGCACAAGCCAGCTTTACCTGTCACTGAAAATAGAAAAGGAGCACTTGGAAACTGGAGGGGCCACATGCGCTGCTGGCAGGAATGTAAATTAGTTTACATCTTCTGAACACAGGTTCAAAGTATCTACTAAAAGCTGAGCATACGTGCTCTATTACCCAGCAATTTCATTCCTAGGTATATTTCCAAACCAGTAAATGCCTTTGTGCAGAAAAAAAGGGACAAAAATATCCAAAGCAGAGAAAAATGAAAAGTGATATAAATGCCCATTAACAGCAAAACGGATAAATAAATTTATACGATGAAATACCACTCAGGGATGAAAAACATGATGAGTTGCGGTTACATGCAGTAATATGTATTAATGTCATAACAGACACAAATGAATACATATTGTAGGATTCCACCATTTACTTGAGGATCAAAAGAAGGCAAAACCAACCTATGGTCATGGAGGACAGAATGTTGATTACTTGTAGGGGCAATATTGGCTGGCAGGGGCCACGAGGAAGCTTTCTGGGACACTGGTCACATTTTATAGCTCAATTTGGGTGGCAGCTGCACAGCTGTATAAAATTTAACTGGACATTGGGATTTGTATAATATAATGAAAGTATGCCATAGTTTATAGAAGGTAACAAATAGAAAACAACAGTCAGTGGCATAGTACAGGCCTAAGTGTTCTTTACTTTGGGGGTTAAGTGAGGTAAAAATGAGGAAAGTTGAAGAAAACAGACTTTCTAAACCAAAGAAAAAAAGTAAAAACTTTTTTTAAAGTGTGAAATTTCTTTACAAAAAGAGAAAATTTCTTTAAGGATAAGGAGATATGAGTCAGTCATGTTTAGTTAAATGCTTCCAATTGTTGGAATTGTTTCAGAGGAACATGTCTTACTTCTATCATTTAAGCCACAGGTCAGTAATCTTTTATTTTTATTTATTTTTTTGGTAAAGAGCCAATTGGTAAATATTTTCAGCACTACAGGCCATATGGTTTCTATTACAACTACTCAATTCTGCCTTTGTAGCACAAAAACACCCATAGACAATACATAATACAGGAATAAGTATGGTTGTGTTCCAATAAAACTTTATTTATAAAAAACAAGTAAAGGGCCAAGTGGGCCATAGTTTGTAGAATTCTGATTCAACCAATCAAAACATGAAACATGAAATAACTTTTTGTATTTATGTAAAAGAGATAGCATGTTGTAACTTCTAAAATAGCAAAAAGAACTATAATGCCTAATGCTGCAAGATTGTGGCAAATTGATCTACTATTACTAGTACTTTAGATGGGAACAAAACTTTTTTTTTCTTTGAGACAGGGTCTTATTCTGTCACCTGTGCTGAAGTGCTGTGGAAGGAACACCACTCTCTGCAGCCTCGACCTCCCAAGCTCAAGTGATCCTCCCACCTCAGTCTCCAAAGTAGCTGGGACCACAGGTGCATGCCACTATGCCCAGATAATGCTTTTATTTTTTGTAGAGATGAGGTCTCGCCATGTTGCCCAGGCTGGTCTTGAATTCCTGGGCTCAACCAATCCCCCGACCTTGGCCTCCCAGAATTGCTGGGATTAAAGCTATGAGTCACTGCGCCCAAAGGAAACAAATATTTTGGGCATCAATATGACACTGTATTTCAAGACTCCTAAAAGTCTTTAGAACCATTAACCCTTTAAAAGTTTATTGCAAATAGTTCAAAAGAAAACAGGCATGAAGATATTTCTTTCATCCTTATCCATACTAGCAAAATACCAAAATGTTTAGCATTTGGAAAATAATGTAATGATTTCTGATTTAATAAAGATGATGATACTTTTATGCAAACAATTAAAATAATTGTGAAAGCAGATACTGTAGTTACGTAAGAATGTTTAAAACATAATAATAAATGAAAATCATAGAATATAAAAGTGTATATAACTAATAATTATAATTATTTAAAGAAATGTGTCTGCAAGTAACAGGGATCAGAAGATAATATATAAATTAAAAACAATTATGTTAAGGAAGTAGATTGGGGTGAGTATAAATTAAAAACAATTATGTTAAGGAAGTAGATTGGGGTGAGTATATGTACAGTCAGCCCTTTCTGTATTTGTGAATTCACATGATCACAGATTGAAAATATTTGGGGGAAAAATGGTGTCTGTGCCAAACCCTATACAGTCTTATTTTTCTTGTCATTGTTTCCTAAACCATATGGTATAACAACTATTTAGATAGCATTTACATTGCTTTAGGTATTATAAGTAAACCAGAGATAAGTTAAAATACAAGAAAAGAGGTACATAGATTATATTCAAATACTACACCATTTTATATCAGGAACTTGAGCATCCTCAGATTTTGGTATATGTAGGAGGCCCTCAAACCAATCCTTCACAATACTTAGGGACAACTGTATATATAATATATTGTCTTTCCAAATGAAAGTGTTTAAAAAATATAGACTGAGAGGGATTTGGGGCCACTGTTTATCCATCCCATAAATCTTGCATGAGCCTACGTGACATCAATGTTTGACTTACCAGCAAACCATTCATTATGTCTTATTTCCACTTTGATGGTTCTCTTGACATTTGACTTTCCCTGGTTTGAGCAATTCACTGCTTGTCAGGCATGGGCTTGGCAGGTTGACCTCGTACTAATCCTGGTGTTGGACTGATAACAGATACTGAGATTCTGACTCTCAACAGGCCTATTAGGGAATTCACTGCAAATTTACACAGATGAAATCCCCTGGAGTTTTAACACTGAGGAAGAGTCAATGGCTCTCCAGGATATTTATGGATTTTATCTGTTTTTTAAGTAAATACTGTTCCATTATTATTCCAAATATGTCTCTAGTTAAAATTAGGAGGGAAATAAACAAGTCTAATTTTTATGGTACCATCTGGTCACAGGCCAATGGAGAAGCAGTTAAGTACTTTATTGCTAATCTATGCTTAGAATTGACATATTTCTTCTTTGAAAACGTTGCATTTCTGAATAAATGGTTTGCCCTAGACACAGTTTTTAGGTCATAGGAGAATAAAAGTGACTTAGTTGTTGAGGCATCAAAATGGTTAATTATCACCCCCTTCTGATGTCTATATCATCAGAATGTATTATCTTTGTGCATACATAAAGTTTATGTGCATGCAAAAGTCATCCACGTACATGGGAGCAACAGTAAAATCCATATAAAAAATTAGACTCAATCAACGATCTTTAGCCGCACTTTCCCCGTGGTTTCAAATGAGACCCGGTCTACACGTACAAGGAATTAGTAGAGCCATCACGTCCAAATCTAGTTCCAGATCGGATTTAATCGGTAGAAGTGTTGGCTCAGTCTTTGCCCAAATGTGGGGTTTTCAGTTTTGCCTGCTTTATTTTTAACACTGTTATTACAGTCAATAAATGAAAATGAAATCTTGGGAAGCAATAAAGGCTTTCATGTCTATTTCAGTCCTTCCTGAATGAGGAAGCTTAACGTTAAAGCCTATCTGACTACGTCTTCCATTCATAGCCTACCCTCATATCTCCTATGTTCTTCATTATGGTTGCCATGTGGACTGACGCTTAGAAGTGCCAAACCATTTATGCCTCTGGTTTTCACAATCACCTAGGTCTCCATGTGAACCCAATTAGGAGCCCTGAGAGAAAGAGAATGAATAAAACACAGGGCAAAGATTCAATATCCTGGACCCCAACTGAGTGATTGAATGGACACTGATATTTGTACTCAACATCTGCCAGTCAAAGGATATGATGTTTCTACATGCTAAATGTTGTTACTTTAAAGAGTGATTCTTAAACTGTATGGATGGAGCTGAAGACCATTATTCTCAGCAAAAGCAAACTAACACAGGAACAGAAAACCAAATACCACATGTTCTCACTTTGAAGTGGGAGCTGAATGATAAGAACACATGTATACATAGAAGGGAGCAGCACACACTGGGGCCTACTAGAGGGTGGAGGATAGGAGGAGGGAGATGATCAGGAAAAATAAACAATGGGTGATGAAATAATCTGTACAACAAACCCCCATGACACAAGTTTACTTATGTAGCAAACCTGCACATGTATTCCTGAACTTCCAATAAAAATTTTAAGAAAAGAATTACATGGCGGGGTGCAGTGGCTTATGCCCGTAATCTCAGCACTTTGAGAAGCTGAGGTGGGCAGATCACCTGAGGTCAGGAGTTCAAGACCAGCCAGGTGAACATGGCGAAACCTGGTCTCTACTAAAAATACAAAAATTAACCAGGCAGTGGTGCATGTCTATAATTCCAGCTACTCAGGAGGCTGAGGCAGGAGAATCGCTTGAACCCAGGCGGTGGAGTTTGCACTGAGCCAAGATCGTGCCACTGTATTCTAGCATTGGCGACAAGAGCAAAACTCTGTCTCAAAAAAAAAAAAAAAAATTACATGTAAAGGAAGCAAATGGGAGCACATGCCAGCTTTAAGAATTTTCACTTAAAAGTTATAAAATATTATAATATTCTGTAAATGGAGATTCAATTTAGAACACTACATGAAAAGTATAAGTTTCAAAAAAACACTTGTATATTAGAAATCACCCAGAAAGTATGCAGAAATACCCCACAGGAGGTGAAAATTAGGTGTCTGTATTTTCAATTGGCTCCACAAGTGATTCTGTTGGATGCAAAAATGTCAAAAGCATCTCCATATGCAAGGGCAATAGAGCAGGAGTGTTTAATCATTTTTATATCCCACCACCTGGAGTTTAAAAGCTGCTCAGTTGTTCCTTGTAGAATCAATGACTAGAAGGGAGAATGAATGAATGAACAAATAGGTGAATAAATGGGAAAGGTGTTGTCAATGGCACCCAGTTCTTCCTAACTTGATTAGAAAGTTAGTAATTTACAGACTAGCTCAGCTCATCCCCAACTGTGATTTCTGCCTTTGAAGTCTCAATTTGATTAAAACACGTTTAGCAAGGAACAATAACTTTCTGAAATTCTGGGGATTATGCAGCTCCGAGAAGCTCTGTGGGGAACAAGCAATTCCAGCAACCAAGATAGGTCTTTGTGAACCTAGAGAGGTTGCTTTGCAAGCCTGTATCGAGGCCAAACATCTGACTTCTCTTAATTACATTCTGTCCTTGTTTCATTCCTTCTCATCTCTTGCTTCTGGGTCCTTAGTTTTCCCCAAACTGGCATGGTTGAATGATCTCAAAAATTAGGCTGGGCCTGCTCCCATGGTGCTGGGGCCTGAGGCATGGACAAATTTCCTTCACCATGGAACAATGGAAGAAAAGTGTAGGTCACTTTCTCTCCCACCCTCAACGTCTGTCGTCAAATGATTTTGCCCACTACCATCTGCAGGGGAATGGTGCTGTTTCATTAGTAAAAGAGGAAGGACAGCAGACTCTGGGGTCTGACCTACGTGTATTTAAATCACAGCCTTGCCCCTTTCTGGATGAGAAAACCTGTCTTCCAAGATGTCTATGAGGGTTTACAGCAGCTAAAGAAGTAATATCACGTAAAGGTTAAAGCAAAGATCCTGGAACCCTCCTGTGTAGTTACCAATCTCAGATCTGTCACTTAACTGGGTAATTCTGGACACCTTACTTAACTGACCTGAGACTCAGTTTCCTCATATGTAAATAGGGATTAATAATCATAACTCCATGCCATTTAGTCATTGTGAGAAGCAAATGAAATTAATATAAAGACTAAACTCTGACCATTTTCTTCTCTTGCCCAAAGCCCTATCTAAGGGACCTGAAGAGTCACACCCTACAAACAATAAAGGCTCATGAGAGGGGTTTTATTTCACATTATATAACATGGCTTACTTTCCAACTTGACTCTGGCAGAACATGACATGACAGATAAAGAAGGAAGTCAAAATATTTTACCCCCGAATACGTTTTTTTGCCATATTTTTTAATGGCTTGCAAAACCATTCTTGGGGAAAATTGCATCTGTAAATATTCTCTACTAACATAACAAGATCTTTCCCCATTTCAGGCCCTCCCAGTCTTGAAGAGATTTTCTGAGAGTCTAGCATCTTTTAGAGGTCTAAACAGAAAACATCTTTTAGAGGTCTGATTAGAAAACACTGAATAGAAAACACTTCAAGCACATAAGAACCCTGGTCTCCACAGCCCCTTCTCTTAACCCAGAAACTCCTTTCTCTTGATTCCAGGCCTTTAGATAATATTTAACTCTTTCAACCAATTGCAAATCAGAAAATCTTTGGAATTTAGCTCTACCTTTTACTTGTGCCCCCTGCCGCCAGCCCACTTCAAGTGGTCCCACCCTATCAGACTGCACCAATGCATACCTCACATGTATTGCTTGATGTCTTTTGCCTCCCTAAAATGTGTAAAACCAGGCTGTAGCCCAACCACCTTGGGCACATGTTCTCATTCTCAGGACCTCCTGGGGTCAGGGGGTTGCTGTGTCACAGGTAATGGCCCTCACATTCGGCTCAGAGATCTCTTCAAATATTTTACAGAGTTTGACTGTTTTCATGGATAAATACATACAAGAACTGAGCACTGAGATTATTTTGGGACATGCAGTTATCCTTCTCACAAGTGTTACTTATTATGATAAATATCTGTAACAATCATGGTAGCTGTTGAACTACTTCGATGTGGAGAAACGAAAAACAGTCCCATCCTCTCAAACGAGGTTTTCAGATGCTCTGCAATTCCTCTCCCTCCACTCTTATTTTGCATTTATCTCTTTAATTGGGCTGAGGCTGCTGGTTGTAATGGGTGTTGCTGAGTCATCTCAGGACATGGGGACCTATGTCAGGAAGAACTGCTGGCAGGGAAGCCATCAAAAGGCACATTAGACATCTCCGAGGCAGGAGTGAGTCACCGGTGGTCTGTGCCTTGTATCAACACACTGGAGCCGAGGAGAAGCAGTGAACGGCTCTGAGTCATCTTCAGTTTCATCTGCAACATGGCTAATTCTCTGTTTAATAAAATCAGCCTGCTCTGTGGATGCACAGGCTAAACATTCCCTAAACTATCACTTAGCAAACATCTCTTACCTCTCCGACTTCTTCTTTCTTTGCCGCTCTCTCACATTACTACTCCCTTTTTTTCTATCTCTTCCTTTCTCCCATCTTTCTTTACTTTTTGACTCTGTTCTTTTCTCTTCTAGTTTGTTTTTCTTTTTTTGAGATGGAATCTTATTCTGCTTTAGTAGGGATGGAGTTTCATCATGTAACCCAGGCTGGTCTTAAACTCCTGACCTCAAGTGATCTTCCTGACTTGGCCTCCCAAAGTGCTGGGATTACAGCCATGAGTCACTATGCCTGGACTTCTTTCCTCTTCTTTATCCTTTACCATATCTTCTTCCTCTTCTTTTTTCCCCTCTAATTTCTCCCTCATGTATCTCCGTCCCTTTTTCCTTCCCCACCCTGCTTGCCTTTCTTTTTTTTTTTTTTTTTTTT
>PVKV010020528.1:0-39565 GCA_004027835.1 Alouatta palliata | reverse complement strand
CACACACACACACACACACAAGTTTATTAAAGAGTATTAAACTCACAGGATAGCAAGGCCCCATAATAGACCTTCTGAAAGCTGAGGAACAAGGAAGCTAATTCGAATCCCAAAGCTGAAGAACTTGGAGTCTGATGTTTGAGAGCAGGAAGCATTCAGCATAAGAGAAAGATTTAGGTTTGGAGACTAAGCCACCCAGCCTTTTCATGTTTTTTCTAGTGCTTTATATTCACAAACAGCTGATTAGATGGTTCCCACCCAGGTTAATGGTGGGTCTGCCTTTCCCAGCCCACTGACTCAAATGTCAACTTCCTTTGTCAACACCATCACAGACACACCCTGGATCAATACTTTGTATCTTTCAATACAATCAGTTGATGCTCAATATTAACCATCACATCTACTTTAGGACTTTTGCCTTTTTGTATAAACTTTAGAATCCATTTGTTGATATCCACAAATTAACTTGCTGGGATTTTGATTGGAACTTTGTTAAAACTATAAAGTTGGGAATAACTGACATTTAACAATATTGAGTCTTTTATTCCATGGACTTGACATGGAATCTCTCTTCACTTATTTAATTATTCCTTGGTTTCTCCTATCAGTATTTTGTAGGGTTCCTCATATAGGTCTTACTAATATTTGGTTAGATTTATAACTATTTCATTGTAAATGATTGTGTTTTAATTTCAGATTTTACTTGTTAATTGCTAGTATTTAGAAAAGTGACTTACTTTTATATATTTACTTTGTATTCTGTGATCTTGCCATAATTTTGCTACAATCACTTATCAACTCCAGGAGTATCTCTGACTTTTTGATTTTCTACATAGATGATAATTACAATTATGCTAATAAAAGACACAAAGTTGACTTAAATAATTGAGAAAACATAACATGTTTCTGACAAGACAACAATTCATTTCTTTCATTTGGTTTTGAGAAGGGGTCTTGCTCTGTTCCCCACGCTGCAGTACAGTGGCACAATTATAGCTCATCAAAGCCTCAAATGTCTAGGCTTAAGCAATCCTTCCCCCCTCAGCTTCCCTTGTAGCTGCGAATACAGGACCACAACACTGTACCTGGCAGAGAGCTCAGTTCTTTAAGATGTCATTTTCCCCTTACCAAATTTATCAATGTGATGCATTTCCAATAAAAAATGCCACGGATTTTCTTCCTGGAAATTATATAAAGTTGGTATGAAAATAAATTAATAGAAAAAGACTGTCAGAACTCTGGGGAAAAGAGCAATGTGGGAGGCTAATTGTATCAAATATTTGAAACATTATAAAATCTCTAAAGTCAAAGCTTTATGATATTGATATGTGGTAGAGAAACTGACCAAAGCTTATGTTTGAATAAGAAATCAAGAAATAAAGTTATATAGTTATAGAAATTCAATAAATAATATAGTTATCTCAAGTGATGGGAGCATTTTGGATTATATAATAAATGACATTAAGCTTCAAAATCAAATCAATCATTACAAAAAATTAACCAGATTATATAAAAATAGTAATGAAAAATGTCTTTACATTCTACTTAATTTTTGGCTAACAGTTATGCTTAGTAATATTTGAGTATGTGGATCTACTTTTCCACCTATAAATAACATGAAATCTAAATACAGACTATTTTTCTAATTTAAGGATAGCTTCCAAATTGAGATGTGCTATATTCCAATGTGTATTCCAATACACATTGAATGTCTAAGTATGAAAAGAAATATAAAAAAAGTGTTAATATTTTTTAAATTGATTAAAAGCTGAAATGCTAATATTTTGAGTTAATTAGTTTAAATAACATATATTAATGTTAATTTTACCTTGTTTTACTTTTATTAATGATGTTACTAAAATGTTAAATACATATAGTGTTTATTATATTTTTATTGCACATCACAACTTTATTTAAAAATAAGCCATATCACTAATGATAACCCTTACCACATTTCCCATGTTTTAGTTGATGAGCTATACGTTTTGCCAATAAAAGCTAATTTCCAATATTTGTCTGTTATTATGAAAGATCCCAGTGGTGATCAAGATAAATGTAGCCAAAGTATAGATAGTAGCTATCAGTAACATTTAGCTTTGTAGTCTTTCAATTAAATGCTAGCTGGTCACCTCTGTATTAGAATTTGTGATTAGCACCTCACTTTTTCTAGAATGTGGCTTAAATGAGCACATATCTTTGTACAATTTTGTTCCTGTAGAAATACTTCAAGTAATTTATAGATATTGTAACTTCTGTAGCCCCACTTCAAGCACTGGGATTTAATGTGATGAACACTGGCAATAAAATTTTATATATGTGTACTAGTCTGTTCTCACACTGCTATAAAGAAAAGTATCTGAGACTAGATAATTTATAAAGTAAAGACGTTTAATTGGATCATGGTTCCACAAGCTTTACAGGAAGCATGACAGCTTTTGCTCTGCTTCTGGAGAGGACTTAGGAAACTTACAACCTCGGTGGAAGGCAAAGGGGAGCAAGGTACATCACATAGTTGGTGGAAGAGGCAGATAGAGAAGGTGGAAGGTGGTGTTACATGCTTTTAAACAGCTTGATCTCACAATAACTTGCACACTCACTATTATGAGAGCAGCACAAAGCAGACAGTGCTAAAGCATGAGCAACCACACCCATAATTCAGTCACATCCCACCAAGCCTCATCCCAAGCATTATGAATTACAAGTCAATATCAGATTTAGGGAGACACAGAGACACAGTTAAGTATCCTTGTTTGCAGATATCATGCTGTATCTAGAAAATTACATAGTGTCTGCTCAAAACTTTCTTGATCTGATAAACAATATCAGAAATGTTTCAAGATTAAACAAATGATATACAAAATTAGTAGCATTTCTACATATCATCAACATAAAAGCTGAGATCCAATTCAAAAATGCAATATTATTCACAATATCCACAAAGAAAAAAGAAGAAATACTTAGGAATACAGCTAACCAGGAAGTTAGAGAGAATGACAAAACACTGCTGAAAATAATGAGAGATGACACAAATGAGAAAACACTCCATGCTCATGAATAGAGACAATCAATAGTGTTAAAATGGACATAACTGCCCCAAACAATTTATAGTTTTAATGTTATTACTATCAAACTACCAATGGCATGGCATCCTTCACAGAATTAGGAAACAAAAACTATATTAAAATTCATATGAAACCAAAAAAAAGCCCAAATACCCAGGGCAAGCCTAAGGAAAAAATCAAAGCTGGAAGCACCACATTACCTGACTTTATGCTTACTAAAAGGCTACAATATTCAAAATTTCAAGAAACTGGTTGAAAAACATATAGACCAATAGAACAGAATAGAGAGCCAAGGAATGATTTTGGACACCTAGAACTACTTGATGTTCAACAAAGTCAACAAGCAATGGGGAAAAGACTCCCTATTCAATAAATGGTGCAAGGATAACTGGCTAAACAAATGCAGAATATTTAAACTGGACCCCTTCCTTATATGATATAAAAAAACACCTCAAGATAAATGAAAGACTTAACGTAAAACTTAAAACCATAAAAAACTTGGCAAATAATCTAGGAAATACCATTCTGGGCATAGGACTGGGCAGATATTTAACAATGAAGATGCCAAAAGCAATTGCAACAACAACAACAAAAAAACTGAAAATAAGATCTAAACTAAAGTGCTTCTGCACAGCAAAGGAAATTATCAACAGAATAACTTGACAAACTACAGAATGCTCCCATTCTGATAACTGTGCATCTGACAAAGATCTAATATCCAGACTCTATAAGAAACTTAAGTTTACAAACAAAAAAATTACCTCATTAAAATGTAGACAAAGAACATGAACAGACACTTTTCAAAAGAAGAGATAATGCACAGACAGCACCTCTCCCAGGACCTGTCAAATTGTAGATACTAAATATAATTATCATTTTCTCTATAGGTATCGTCAGCATCAATGTCATCACAAGTTAAAGAAAAATAAACAAGGAAATGCAAAAGAAAGAGTATGAGTCCCTGAGACTGTAAAAGAGATAGAGAAAATAAGATCAAGGAAAATTACTATGAGAGAAAAATCTACTTGATAAGACAGATGTGTAATCAACTACAATAGCACACTGACAACAGAGACATTTACAAAGTGCTACAGAAAAGAAGCAAAAAAAGAAAGGTCTTATTTTTGCCTTCAAAAACAAGATAAATCTCTTCAACAGTGCCATGATAAATAGCTTGGAATGTACATAAGCTCGGAAAGCCATTAAAAAAATTGGCAGGAAAATGGTATTACTGAATTTGTCATCATAAATAGCATTAAGATAATGGTGAGTAGAATTAACTGCAGAATCGTGTTTCCACAAGGAAAATATATCAGTGAAGAGGTTGTTGCAACATTTTAAAATAAAGAAAAGAAAAAAATCATTTGGTGCTGGGAAAAAGGAGAAATTGGTAATTTATCAGAAGATACTCAGAATCCATTTTGACTTGGTGTTCCAATTCCTTTCCTTTGTAAGGTCAGCCAAAGAGAGGTGCTTTCCTGGCATAGGGCATACCCAAACAGTTTGAACGGACTTGGGGCATATAGGTATTATGGAAAAAGTTCCTGATTTCAGTGTCAGATACAGAGAAACTATATAACATCAGAAATTGCACCGTAAGTGGAAGCCATGTTATAAAAATGAGAAAGGAAGAGTAAGGGAGAGAAGTATATGAGGAATATATGAACATAAGTAATAAACATTTCATAAAAATATATAAAATGCTTAACACATATGAATGTGTATAAGGAAAACATATTTCTAGTGGATTGCAAATGCCTTATTATCAAAATTCATTTTATTTACTTTTGTAATTTCTGCCTTTGATAAGTACTAACCAGAGGAGTTGGAACCAGTATTATAGACACTGAATAATTACATAGTGGTTTAAATATAATTAAAGTAAACTCTCTTTGGACTTAGAATAAATATGGCTTAAGAGCTTTTTATTTAATTATAGGTTGTTCATTTATTTCATTTATCTTGTTTCAAGAAGGCACCTGAGAGTAATGAGTGGACTTCTCAAGAAGATAGTGGAAAGCTGGATTTAAGTAAGTTAAAAAAATTAATCCTAGTAATCAAGAAAACAGCCAAATAATGGTTAGTTTTTAAACACTATGCCACAAAATTACCACCATTTAAGCTTCTCTGTTTTATGGATTTCTAACAACTATGAAGAAAAATATACAGATCCATGAAGTGGTCAGAAAATAACTGAGTTTAATGTATATACAAGCATATACCATAATCCCAAATGTCAAGAAGGACAAAATATTTATTATGACTGAGTTTATCCTTCCTTTGAAATGTAAAAGACCTCATATCTCATTTTAGGAAACTGAAAAGAATTCCTGAACATATTCTTGTTATTTATTTTTTCAATTTTTAATTATACTTTAAGTTCTAGGGTACATGTGCAGATTGTGCAGAATTGTTACATAGGTATATACATGCCATGGTGGTTTACTGCATCCGTCCCCCAATCATCTACATTAGGTATTTCTCCTAATGTCATCCCTCCCCAATCCTCCTACCCGCTGTTATCCCTCACCTAGCTCTCCAACCCCCCAACAGCCCCAGTGTGTGATGTTCCCTTCCTTGTGTCCATGTGTTCTCATTGTTCATGCTACCTGACTTCAAACTATACTACAAGGTTACTGTCATCAAAATAGCATGGCACTGATACCAAAACAGAGATATACACCAATGGAAAAGAACAGAAACCTCAGAAGTAACACCACACATCTACAACCATCTGATCTTTGACAAACTTGACAAAACCAAGCAATGAAGAAAGGATTCCCTGTTTAATAAATGGTGTTGAGAAAACTGGCTAGCCAGGTGCAGAAAGCTGAAACTGGACCCTTTCCTTATACTTATACAAAAATTAACTCCAGATGGATTAAGGACTTAAATATAAGACCTAACACCATAAAAATCCTAGAAGAAAACCTAGGCAGAGCTGCCACCCAAGCGGTTGGAGTCAACCAGCTGTGTCCCTGGGGATCCCAGGGGTAAAGGGGAGGGGTCACCCACTTGTCAACCCTGCCAGACCCTGGACATCACATAGCCCCTGAATCCCTGCAGATGTGAGGTTGCCCTGGGGAGTGGCTGAGGCCAAGGACCCAGGGGAATGAGGATCCTACATTCGGCTGCAGCCCCAGGTCAACTCCATGGAGGATGGGGCTGATCTCCTCACCCAGAAACCTGAGTGGGGCACCTTGGAAGGCAGACTCCAAAGGGGGCACCTCTACCAGACAAGTTTAGTCATGGCTTGGAATGAGGGAGTCCTGAAACTGATGCTCATTTTAATCAGCCTCTCTTTTTATATTTAAAATTATTTTATTAGAGACTATCCAAAATGGCGAATAGCAACAGCTCTGGAGTGCAGTTCCCAGTGAGAACACAGAGGGTGAGTGATCACTGCATTTCCAAATGAGTTTTTACTGCCCACAGACCAGGAGATTACTGGACGGAAAAGTGCCACGAGTCTCCAGCACAGCTGTTTCAGCTGGTATAGTGGGTCTCCTCACAAAAATTCACACAAATCTGGGTTGTCATTTCAATTGATGCGTGGAATACCTGGGAGACAGAGTTGCCCATTCAACCGCAAAAAAGGGGGCTGAAACAGGGATCCAGATGATCTGGCTCAGCAGGTCCCAGCCCCACAAAGACCAGCAATCTGAAATGCTCTAGACTGAGAGTTTCAAAGCAAGCACAGCTGGACCCAGGATGGTCCAGCTCTGTGGGGGGAAGGGTGTCTTCCATTACCAAGGCAGCCCATCACTACTGAGGCAGTCTGGCATTACTGAGGCAGTCCACCATAACTGAGGCAGTCTGCCATAATTGAGGCAATCCACCATGACCAAGGCAGTCCACAATTACAGAGGCAGTCCACCATTACTGACACAGACTGCCATTACTGAGGCAGCTCTAACTATACCTCTATAAACAAATCCACAAGGAAGTTCACACAGCAGCTGGGCAGAGACCACAGCAGATCAGCAAGGCCTCTGCTGGTAGACTATGACTAGGCTACCTCATCGCTGGACAGGGCATTGAATAAAGGGAGCAGTATGCCAGGAACTTATAAATAAACCTCCACCTTCCCAGGACAGAGCACCTGGGAAAATGTACACACCCAGTAGCTCACAGCTCAGCACTTGAGCTCCTATAAGGGACAGACTGTTTTCTCAAGCAGCTCCCTGACCCCTGTATATCCAAAGAGACACCTCATAAAGGACAGCTCAGGCTGACATCTGGTGGGTATCTGTCTGGGACAAAGATAACACAAGAAGAAACTGGCAGCAACCCTCTCTGTTCTGCAGCTGCCACAAGTGATACCCAGGCAAATAGGGTTTAGAGCAGACCTCCAGCAGTCCTACAGCAGAGGGGCATGATTGTTAGATGGAAAACTAAAAAACAGAAAAATAACTTCATCATCAACAAAAACAATATCCACTCAGAGTCCCCAGCCAAAAGTCACCAACTACAAAGACCACAGGTAGATAAACCCACAAAGATGGGAAGAAACTGGAGAAAAAAGGATGAAAACACCCAAAACCAGAATGCCTCTCCTCCATGGGATCACAATGTCTCAAGAGCAACAGAACAAGGCTGGATGGAGAATGAGTCTGATGAATTGACAGAAACAGACTTCAGAAGGTGGGCAATAACAAACTTCTCTGAGTTAAAAGAACATGTTCTAACCCAATGTAAAGAAACTAAGAACCTTGATAAAAGGTTTGATGAAATATTAATGAGAATAAATAGCTTAGAGAAGAATATAAACGAATTGATGGAGCTGAAAAACACAAAACAAAAACTTTGTGAAGCATACACAAATTTCAAAAGCCAAATCAACCAAGCAGAAGAAAGGATATCAGAGATTGAAGATCATCTCACTGAAATAAAATGAGAAGGCAAGGTTAGAGAAAAAAGACTCAAAAGAAACGGACAAAGCCTCTAAGAAATGTGAGATTCTGTGAAAAGACCTAATCTGCCTTTGATAGGCATACCTGAATGTGACAGAGAGAATGAATCCAAGTTGTAAAACAGTCTTCAGTATATTATCCAGGAGAACTTCCCCAACCTAGCAAGGCAGGACAACATTCAAATACAGGATATGCAGAGAACACCAAAAAGATATTCCTCAACGAGAACAACCCCAAGGCACATAATCGTCAGATTCCCCAGGGTTGAAATGCAGGAAAAAATACTGAAGGAAGTCAGAGAGAAAGGTCAGGTTACCCACAAAGTGAAGCCCATCAGACTCACAGCAGATCTCTCAGCAGAAACCCTACAAGCCAGAAGAGAGTGGGGGCCAATATTCAACATCCTTAAAGAAAAAAACTTTCACACTAGAATTTCATAACAAGCCAAAAAAAGCTTCATAAATGAAGGAGAAATAAAATCCTTTACAGACAAGCACTTGCTGAGAGATTTCATCACCACCAGGCCTGCCTTACAAGAGTTCCTGAAAGAAGCACTAAACATAGAAAGGGACAACCAGTACCAGCCACTCCAAAAACCACCATTCTCAGCAAACTGACACAAGAACAGAAAATCAAACACCACGTGTTCTCACTCATAGGTGGGTGTTGAACAATGAGAACAACAATCCTGCATGTTCTGCTCATGTAGCCCAGAACCTAATGTGAAATTTAAAAAAAAAAATAATATATATATATATATGAAAACCTAGGCAATATCATTCAGGACATAGGCATAGGCAAGAAATTGATGAATATAACACCAAATAGAATGGCAACAAAAGCCAAAATAAACAAATGGGATCTAATTAAACTTAAGAACTTCTGCACAGCAAAAGGAAGTATCATTAGAGTGTACCAGCAACCAAAAGTATGGGAGAAAATTTTTGTCGTCTTCCCATCTGACAAAGTGCTAATATCCAGAATCTACAAAGAAGTTAAACAAATTTACAAGAAAAAACAAATCCATTCAAAAGTTGGCGAAGGACACGAACAGACACTTTTCAAATGAAGACTTTTTGCAGCCAACAAACATATGAAAAAATGCTCCTCATCACTGGTTATTAGAGAAATGTGAATCAAAGCCACATTGAGATACCATCTCACACCAGTTAGAATGGTGATCATTAAAATATCTGGAAACAACAGATGCTGGAGAGGATGTGGAGAAATAGGAATACTTTCACACTGTTAGTAGGAGTGTAAATTAGTTCAACCACTGTGGAAGACAGTGTGGTGATCTAGAAATAGAAATACGATTTGAGCCTGCAATCCCATTCCTGGGTATATACCCAAAGGATTATAAACCATTCTGTTATAAAGACACATGCACACATGTTCATTGAGGCATTATTTACAATAGCAAAGACTTGGAACCAAGCCAAATGCCCATCAATGATAGACTGGATAAAGAAAATTTGGCACATATACACAATGGAATACTATGCTGCCATAAAAAGATGATTTTGTGTCCTTTGCAGGGACATGGATGAAGCTGGAAACCATCATTCTCAGTAAACTGACACAAGAACAGAAAACCAAACACCTTATATTCTCACCATAAGTGCTTATTGAACAATTTTTTCAATATTAACAAAAGTTTTATAAGTTGCCATAGGTTACAATAAAAATAAATTCTACTTTGAAAGTAATATTACATGTGAGCACTAAATATTCATATATAACAGGATGACAAAAAAGGTAATAATTTAGGTGAATTGGACTATCTCTGGCAATTGCTTGTTAAGTGTTGAATTCTAACAGGGCTTGAAAACATGCTGTGGGATCATATGTTGGAGGAAAAATCTAAAATATTTCATTCTAAATAGAATTTTTTTTTGTATTTAATAGTTTTATTTAGTAAAATTCACATACGTGTAATTCAACATGTTTAAGAGTACAATTCAGGGACTTATATAATAGTCACTGTATTTTGCAACCTTCAACGTCATCTTATTCCAGAAATTTTTCTTTACTCCAAAAGGAAATCTATATCCATTAAGGCAGTCACTCCCTATTCTCATCTTCTTCCAGCATATGACAATGGCTAATTTGCTTTTCCTTCCCATGGATTTGTCTAATCTGGATATATTACATAAGTGGCGTCATAGAATAAGTGAACTTTTGTGTCTGCCTTCCTGCCATGACTTTTCTAATGTTAATTAATGTTACAGCATTTATTAGAATTTCTTTTCTTTTTATGACTGAATAATGTTCCCTTGAATGGTCTACCACATATTGTTTACCCAATGTTCACCACTTGACATTTGGATAGGCTTCCATCTTTGGCTACTATAAATAGTGCTGCTATAAACATTTTTTCACAAGTTATTTTTTACTACCTATTTTTAGATATTTTGGGTATATACCCTGAAGGAATTGATTGGCCATCTTGAAAGACTATGTGTAACTTACAGAGGACTGCCAAACTGTTTTCAACAGTGGCTGTGCATTTTACATTCCTATCAGCATTGCTTAAGGTCTAATTTCTCAAAATCTTCAAAAACACTTTTAATTTTCAACTTTTAAAATAATTATAATTATTTTGGGTGGTGAGGAATATCTCACAGTGGTTTTGATATGCCTTTCTCCAGTAATTAATGAAGTTAAACATCTTATCGTGTGCCCGTTGGTCAAATATATTTGTTCTTAGGAGAAATGTCTACTCAAGACTTTGACAAACTTTCAATTGTCTTTTTGTTGTTAACTTGAAATAGTTTTTAAAAATACATTCTAGATATTAGACCCTTATCAGATATATGATTTACAAATATTTTTTCTCATTTTGTGGGTTGTCTTTTTATTCCACTGATAGTGTCCTTTGATGCACAAAAGTTTTAAATTTGGATCAACTCCAATTTACCTTTTTCATTGTTTTTGCTTTTGGTAGCATATCTAAAAAAAATCAATGCTAAACCCAAGGTATTGAAGATTTAACCTTATATTTTCTTCTATGTATTTTATAGTTTTAGTTCTTATATTTACGTATTTTATCTATTTTGAATTGCATTTTTATATGGTGTGGGATGAGTGTACAACTTCATTTTTCTAACCAGTTGTGTCAGCATCATTTGTTGAAGAGACTATTCTCCTCCCATTGAGTGATCTTTGTATCATAGTTAAAAATGGAGTTGCCATAGATGAGAGAGTTTATTTTTGGGCTCTCCATTCTATTCCATTAATGTAAGTGTTCATCCTTACACCAGTACCATACTGCTGAGATTACTGCAGCTTAGTAATACATACTGAAAGAAATACTTTTGAAAAAAGTTTTTATGGGCCCTATTTTCAAGTGGCATACCTACTTCTATCCAGCTTGGTCAGAAATCAGTTATCTGACCATATCTTATTGAAAGAGAGAATGGTAAATGTAGTCTAGCTGTGCAGTCATGATGTAAAGGAAATTCGCTTTTAGAGAGCATCTAGTCAATTACTACCACATCCATTAATATTAGCCTTGCATTTTATAAACCCCAAGACACATAATCCTCCCAAGGGTACCTTAGGAAATTATTTTTTAAGCTCATTTATAATTCTTTACTATCTCATTAATTTTGTGAGAGTAGTCAATATGTAATATCCACACTGGATAGGTAACCACTGAAAGAAAATATGCTATTTTAGAGTTACTCATGTTGCTCCACAGGTATTGATGCTGATATACTTAAAATACATGTACAAAAAGGTGATAAAAATACTTGTTTTTGAGATTTTATTGGCATTACTTATTCTTGGAAAATTTGGCAGAATCATTTTTGAGAAAAAATATTGCATTATATATCTAATCATAAAATAAATAATTTTTGTGGACCATTAGCAAGCTTATTGGTCATTATAAAATACACAATTTACGTTTTCTGAAAACAAAGAGTTTTTTAATCAACACTCTCTGACACCTACACCTTAATCTTCTGGCATCATTTACATACAAACTATTTAAGCCCCCTGGAATTTAATTGAAAATATAAGGCATTTGCCTTGTAGGGACATGATCTCTGGTCAGTTGGCAGTCTGTAAATAGCTGAAGCTCAGTTGTGATTGGCTGAGACTCAGCTATCTGTTACAAGCATGTACTCTTAGGTTACAGCTTGTTATTTATTTATTTATTTATTTATTTATGAGATGAAGTCTCACTCGATCACCAGGCTGGAGTGCAGTGGTGCAGTGTCAGCTCACTGCAACCTCCACCTCCCAGCGCTCATGGGATTCTCCTGCCTCAGCCTCCCAAGTAGCCAGGACCACAGGTACGTGGCACCATGCCCAGCTAATTTTTGTATTTTCAGTACAGATGTGGTTTCACCATGTTGTCCAGGATGGTCTCGATCTCCTGACCTCATGATCCATCCACCTTGACCTCCCAAAGTGCTGGGATTACAGGCATGAGTCACTGTGTCCAGCCCAGGATACAGTTCGTTTACAAACTAAGTTACGTTGCAGTTTGCTATGTAGGGATTCAAAGTATCGAGGCACCTTAGGTAAAACATAATTGAATTTAATAATACAAATATGTTTTATTAAAATCATATATGTGAAAATCAAACATCTTGAGATCCAGGCACGACATATACTGCAGAAAGTAAATCTCACATCAAATTAAGAAACAAATAAAAAAGAAAAGAAAAGAAAAGAAAAGAAAAGAAAAGAAAAGAAAAGAAAAGAAAAGAAAAGAAAAGAAAAGAAAAGAAAAGTGGAAATGTAAAATGATACAGCAGCTATGTGACACAGTACTGACAATCCTCAAAAATTTAAAAGCAAATGTACCATATTATCCAGCAATGCTGCTTCTAAATATACATTCAAAAGAATTGAAATCAGGATCTTAAAGAGATATCCACAACTCTATCTTCATTGCAGCATTATTCACTATAGCCAAGATACGGAAACACTTCAAGTGGATCCAGAAAATCTGTACACACACACACACACACACACACACACACACACCACAGTGGAATATTATTCAGCCTTAGAAAGGAATTCTTGCCATTTGCAACAACATTTGCCATTTGGGTGAACCCCTTGTACATTATGCTAAGTAAAATAAACCAGTAAGAGAAGGAAAACTATTACATGATTCCACTTAGATGAGTTATCTATAATAGTAAACTCATAGAAGCTGAGAACACAATAGTGGTTGTCAGGGGATGAGGATGGTGGGAGAAATGAGGAGTTGTTCTTTAATGGTATAGTTTCAGTTATGTTAGATGAATAAGTTCTAGAGATCTGCTATATAGCATAGGAACTGTAGTTAACAATAAGGTATGGTACGTGTCAAAATTTGTTGAGGGTAAGTCTCAGTTTAAGTGTTTTTATTCGCAAAAAAAGGAGGAGGAACACAAGGAGACTTTGGGAGGTAATACATATGTCTATTATCTTGATTGTGGTAATAGTATCACAGGTGTTTGCATATGTCCCAAATCATAAAACTGCATACAATAAATACATGCAATTATTTGCCTATCAAATATACCTTAATAAAGCTATTTAGAAAAGGAAATTTATGACTATTGTCTGACAGGTTAAGTCCTATTTGAATGTGGAACTGTTCTGAATAAATTGGGTATTATTTACTTTCAAAATCTATTAAAAACTTTAAATTCTTATAACTTGATACCAAAAGTATCAAATATAACACTTAGGGAAAATCTGCTTTTATTATAAAGCTTGAAAAGACTTAAAACTCACAATTCAGTTATGTATACTTTAAAAAGGTGTTTCATTACCGTACCAGTTCACTCTGTTCTAATTTGAGTGTGTAGAGTGGCTAACAGATATGAAGGTGAAATGGGTTAAAAAAGAGAGAGAGAGAGAGTTCTACTGTTTTCATTTAATCCTCAGTAATAATAGGTGTCAAACAAAATACTGGAAACCTGAACCGTCAAACAACATAGATGGTTCTGATCTAATATTGTTATGGCTTAGATAAGAAATGATGTGCTATTGTGTTTCCTGTGTTCAGACTAATCAGTATAAACCAGTTTTTCATTGTTAAACAAAGTGAGACACTAATACAGAAAAAAAATCACCTAAAATATTTTGGCAAAATTGGGTAAATTATGGCCTCATGGGTTTATCATTTCAAATAAAGAGCAGTGGAAACCAAAATGCCATTAAACACTGAATTTTTAAGAAACATTCAGGCTTTATCCTTTGATGCTAATGCACTGCATAAATTCACAGTTGTCTCTAATGGCCTCTGCATTTCTCATTTCCTTTACACAGTGGAGAAGTATCATTTTTCCAATCTTATTCTGAAATAGAACTTTGGATGAAAGAAAAAAATATATATATATACATTTGTAATTTGCATTTTTGCTATTATTTAAACAAGACATCAAATAATCTATTTTCTTGAAGAATGAAAAAATAGAATTACTCTGTTATTTCTACATTTTCTCCAAATGTAAGTCAACTCATAGGTATTCAAGAAGAAAACCTATCAGTTTGTGTGTATGAAACAAAAGACCCTACATAATTTGATCAGTAGAATTCAGCTTCTGTAAGAGCAAGACAGAAAAGGGTGGAGGTCAGTTCCTAGAAGCAAACAGGAAATATCCTTCATACAATGTTTGCTGATGTTGCCACATTGATACACAAAGCCAATTGAACAGGTTACTGACTTCTCAGCTGTAATCAGAAACCTCACATCATACCTAAATCAAAACGTATTTCTTCTTTGTACTTTCAAGGTTTGAGAGACTTTAGTGAAATTTTCTTTTTATGTACTTTTTGTGGCCTTTGTTTTTGGAATCTGCCACAATATCAAAAATATCAAAATGACAACAAAATTAAGGCCAAAGTGTATTATAACCAAAACATATTTCCCAAACATTTTCTTTTATTTTGAGACGGGGGTCTCACTCTATCACCCAGGATGGCATGCAGAACTTCTTTTGCTCAAATAATTTTTCTGCCTCAGTCTACCAAGTAGCTGGGACTACAGGTACGCACCATCAAACCCCACTAATTAAAAAAAAAATTTGTAGAGACAGGGTCTCACTCTATTACCCGGGCCCATCTCGAACTCCTGGGTTCAAGCAACCCTCCTGCCTTAGTCTCCCAAAGTGCTGGGGTCACAGGCTTGAGCCACCATACCTGGCCTCCAGACATTTTCTTCATCTGCTATATATCCAGATTCTATGGGCTTTCTAGATAGTGCAATAATAATGAAATTCTTAATTTGATATCCTGTTATATATAATTTTAAGAAAAGATTTTTTGTTGTTCTGAGACAGGATTTCACTCTGTCACCCAGGGGGGAATGCAGTAGCATAATCACAGCTCACTTCAGCCTTGGGCTCTCATGATCAAGCAATCCTCCCACCCCAAGTCTCTTGAGTAGTTGGAACTACAGGTGCACGTTGCCACATCAGGTTAATTTTTTGTGTGTATTTTTTTTAGAGAGGGGGCTTCTCCATGTTGTCCAGGCTGACCTTGAACTCCTGGGCTTAAGCCATCTGCCCACCTCAGCCTCCTAAAGTGCTGGGATTATAGGTGTGAGCCACCACATCAAGCCAAGAAGATTTTAATTTACACTAATATGAAGAATGTGAATGTGTATATTATAGAAGACCTTCAAATAAATTTAGTTGCCTTTCTTCTAATACACATTAACATGCATGTTCATGCATACACACACACATGCACACACACATTACATGAAGATTTATGGGCTAGCTTTGGAATATAGTTAACTGTTATTTTAAATAATTTTAAAAATATTATAATATTTTAAAATTAAATGGACTAATTGTGCTATATCCTACCCGTCATTAAACACAATATTAAATGACTGTCAATGGATTAACTTGAGTGTTCAGATTTAGATACCCATGGATCTGATTACCAAATAGCTATCTTATTCTTTCCAGTATATTGGAGAAAATTGAGAAAATGTCTCTACTTTTTGTATGACTCCAAAGAATCAGTTTCTGTCTTTTTATGTTTATTCTCTTCTGCTAGCGCAGGAAAACAAAAATTCCAAACAAATCAGGAGCAGATGTATTTCCCGACTTCCAGTGGGTGAAGCAGTTCAATTCTGGAAATCAGATAGCTTCGTGCACTTTTTTCCCCTTCATTTGGCTGACGGTCTCTTTATATTGTTGAATTGAAATCCATTCTTTCCTTGAGGGCCTATTCATATCTCTAATGCCAAAGTGTGAATGGTTTATAATAAGCCAGGGCAGGGGTTTTATTCTACAGCTGTTTTCAGTTATTCAAAACCACAATGCATGTAAGAGAAAATACTAACCTTGGACAATGTCGTTGCTTCCTCCCAGCCCCCAATCCATTATTACCAATGAGCCATTGTGCAGATTCTGCTACTGTAAGCAATCTGTTCTAGCTATAATCATGGCTATTCTGTCCCCTAACAAGCACACTAAGTCCATTCCTTCCAGCAACTGGTTGTTCTATCCAATCTAGTTAGTTTTTATGATGCAATCTTCTGAAAATATTGCTTGCTTAAAACAAGAAAATGAACAGATATTTGAATTGTTGATGTTTGTTTGCAGTTACATCATGGAATGGAAATAAAATCAATATGTCATTATAAAGGAACATCTAGCAAAAGATACCAGACGTGTGTAAACAAATGTGAATCAACTACCAAAAGATTGCTTGAGACAAGGGTAATATTACCTCATAACTATAGGACAGCTTGTATTGGATTATGATATGAATCCAAATAAAACAAACTGTATAGCTCTTCAAATGACAGAGAACATATTATTTTTAATTCCAGAAGGAGGGAGATGCAGAGGGAAAGGATACAAAACAAACTCTTAACAATGTGTATAAAAGTTACTTCGACTTCAATAGAGGAACATTTTGTAGTTATGGTTTGCCACAGACTGCAGAAAACAGGCTGCTTGGTGGATTTTTTAAATATATCTGATAATACAAATGCATTACTATAATTCTTATCATTATTGAAGGAGTTAAATGGTTAGACAACATTCAAACACTGTTTCTGCATGTCTTGTGAGCAAGATACTTTGTCCTTTATCATCTCTTTAAAGATGTTCCTTTAGCAAATTGCCTGGGGAGACAGAAACAGCTCCAGCGCCAAGGGAAGGTGACTTATTGGATTTAATATGAATACTTTCCCTCCAGATAAAAGGGCGATATGGATTATTACCTATCATAAAAGATTTAGTCTCCTTAAACAAAGTGTTTCCCTGGTGTAATGTCACATGTTGTAGTGTGTGGGTGGCATATGGTCCATTCTGTGGCATTCTGTGGGAATTGGAACTTTTGGAAATGATGCAAGAATGCTGATATTCTGGCTACTGTGATTTCTCTGAGGAATAAACTGGACTTTATCTTTGATCAAGGAGTCTTGTGTCTTCTACCAGCATCCACAAAAATGTGGTGGACTAATTTGTTACCTTGAAAATAGGGTAAAATCTTGGACCCTTCATGGTTCTTGATAGTCAATATTCAGAAATAAAGAAGATTAGAATTAGTGTCACAAAGAGGAGGTATAGTAGGGTCACATTTTGAATTGGGTGGACTTTGAAAATATTGGCCTTCTTAAGATGGTCAAGGTATGTCCACCTAAATTATATTTTTTTCCACTCCACAGGAAAATAAATGTATGCAAATGACACTTACACAAGATGTGTTACTACATATTACCTTTTTCCTTGAAAATCCCCTAAACAAACTTGCTTAGAATCATCCAGTTGCCACAATGCAGTCAATATGCATTCACTTTCATCTTTAGCCTTTTAACTTATAAGAATTATAAGATGTTAATGAATTATAAATAGGTTATGGAATAAAATCTGGGGCAGATATACAAGGAAAAGTGAGAGATGAAGCAACAAAAATTATTTAGATTTATTAGGCTTATTTACTGAAATACTACACAATTTATATACCTGACCTAAAGAGAAAATTAAACCTATGTAATCCTGAAGATTAGGAAATTTATAATTAAGTATTTACAGTAATACAAATTAAGTCTGTATACAACACTACAAAACAGGCATTTCTGTTTTATGAGTGAATAAGATGATTCTCCAGAAAAATTAAGGAAACATACTTAAAAGGCTTTCATTTTCACATGGAAGAAATGAAAATTTGGCCTCATTTTTGTTGTACTTAAATTCTCAAGTGTTTTGACACTATTTCACTACAAGAAACATAAGAGCAGAACACAGCATGGGCTGTTTCAGATTCAAGTCAGTGTTGCAAAGATAAAGCAGCTATAACAGAAGTATATACTGAACACAAGTATATTAAACGTCAGTGTATACAGTGACCTGCATTCGGCCATCTGGCTCCATCGCAGCAAATATAAACGTACAAAACAGATTACAAGAATTGAAATGCCCACTTCAAAGTAGCTTAAACAACTGAACTCAGGAGCACATATGAACAACTCTCTGGGGATTCTCTGAAATACTTTCATGAGGAACTGGCCTTTCTATAATTGTTGGATAGAGAAAAATAGAGACAAGATCTTACTATTGCTATTGTGGCCCTGGTTTTAGTAGTCAATTCTGGTGGCTGGAGAAACAAAGAGTTATCTCTCTCTTTCCTGTCTTCTCCAACTGATTATAAGCTTTTAAGGGTAAGGTCTCTGTGTTAGTTATCTGTATATTCCCAGAAAGTAATACAGTGATTGTCCCATAACAGCTACTAAATAACTGTTTAATAAATAAATTAATAATAAGTGGAACACTAAAAAACTAAAGAGAAGGTTAATTATGACAGAAAATATGAGCAGTGGGAAAGTATTTATCAACAGCAAATACATTAAATAGAAAAGAATTAGGAAACTGTTGTTTTCTATTATCTCAGAGCTTAATAAAATCCTAATTTTGAAGTTAAAAACTTAATTTTAAAACTACCCAATTTTTGATTGAGGAAAAATAAAGGCAAAGGAGAAAAAAATGATATTTATAAGCTAGATTTTTTTGCTTGATGGATCAGTGATCAGGATTTGCCATGCAAGAGATATTCTTAATGATGCAATTACACACCATTAGATTTATCTTTTTTATAATTAGAAAGTTTTCAGCAAGCATAGGTTACTCATGACAAGCTAATCTGCGTCATGAGTAGCTTTGAGGATGCTATAAGATATAGGGTTATATAAAGATAATTCAATAATGCTACAGCCAAGAATCGTAACAAAATCTAGTGGAGAAGAATGAAACACAAACTAAAAGTAATAATGCCATGCCCAGGACAATGAACAAGCTCAGGACAGAGGAAAGGGTGGCACCAGTGCATCAAAAAGGCTCTTCAGATGAGGTAATGCTGGAGATGAATCACTATCCCCAGGACAAAATGGTTTTCCCCTACACAGTTTCATACCTAAATATTTTCACTTCTCCACAAGAGACCCTATTTGTAAATATGTACAATCCCTTTAGGCCCTCCTCATCCCCCACAGCAGAGCACATTCAAATTCATTATCCTTGGAATTTGCACAGAATCCTTGAAACTGTGTGTACATGTTGGGAGGGAGTCAGGGAAGTAGTAAGAATTATTGCTGGTAATAGTAAGAAAAGGAAAACAAAGTAAGAAAAATGACATTAGCAAGGTGTTGGAACAGGAGTTCCCTAGCTCTAATCCCGCTCAAGTCAATCCACCTAGTGACTATCTACAGAGAGTAATTTCTTCATAAATATTTCAAACTCAGAAGTGAGGCTGATACAACCTTTTAAAACACAGAACAGAGAAAAGCTGCATTAGAACACTGAGAAATAGTTTCACATTGACCATGCCTCCCACAAACTGTCACAGCACCAAACAGAGAGGATTTCCCTGGGCTCATAGTTTTGACAATGGAAAAAAAGAGCTGAAAGCCAACATCTAGCATCCCTAGAATTCTTGGAAAATTCACAGGAGGCCCATTTCTGTTCTAACTTGTCCTTGACTGTTTTCTGTTGCTGTAACAGAATACTACAGACTGGATAAATTATGAAGAAAAGGTATTTATTTCGGATAGTACTGGAGGCTAAGAAGTTCAAGATTAAGGGTCCATATCCAGTGTGGGCCTTTTTGCTGTATCATAACATAAATGAGGGCATCACATGGTGAAAAGGCAAGAGCTTCTGTGTTGGCACAGGTCTCTCTTCTTTACCCTATAAATCCACAAATCTTGTTGAGCTGTCTCACCCTGATTAATTTATTTAATTACCTACAAAAAGCCTCATCTTCAGATACCATCAACATATTAATTTGAGTGTTAAATTTCCAATATGTGAAAATGAGAGACACATTCAAACCATAGCATCACCTCAAAGAAAATATTGGCACTATCAGCATGTGTAGGCCACCAGGGGCCAGCTAGAAACCAAGAAGGGAGATGGAGTTAACAGTGCCTGGACTTTGGCTTTGGCTCTCCATTCAGCCAACAGAGGTGCCTCACTAAACAAAGCAGGCAAGAGAATCACTGTACAGAAAGCATGGCCACAGGTCTGCCAGGCTCTAGTTTAGTCAGGTTTTCTGCTGAACTTCTGTCCCCTGCATAAGCCTTCTCCAGGGCAGGAGACAAACCTATGATTGTGCGTATCTGAAACTACAAGAAAATAAAATTACAAGCCTATATCTCTGACAATAATAGATGCAAAAATCCTCACAAAAGTACTAGCAAACCGATTTCTACAACACATTAAAAGATTCACACTGATCAACTGAGACTTATCTCTACAGTACAAGAATTGTTTTTCATTTGCAAGTCAATAAATATGGTACACCAAATTAACAGGATAAAAAATGAAAATTGTACAATTAATAGATGCATAAAAAGCATGTGAAAAAGTTAACATTCAGAGAAAACTCTCAAAAATATGTATATAAGAAATGTATCTCAGTACAATAAAGGTCATCTATGTAAGCCCATGGCTAACATACTCAGCAGTAAAAAAGGTGAAAGATTTTCCTTTAAAAATCAGGAAAAAGACAAGGATTCTCACACTCTCACTATTTATTTCCAACATAATACTGGAAGTCCAAGTCAGATGAATTAGACAAGGGAGTGAAAGAAGACATCCTAATATGATATGCAGATGTGAAAATGTCATTGTTTGCTAATTCCATGATTTTGTACATAGAAGACTCTAAAGATTACACACATACACACACACACACACATGCACACACAGAAAGAGAGAGAGAGAGAGTCAGGGGAGAGAAAGAGTGTGGGGAGAGAGAGAGGAGGCTGCTAGAACTGACAAACAAGTTTAGTAAAGTTTTAGGACAAAAAAAATCAACATAAAAATGAATAGCATCATTATACACTAAGAACAAACTGACTATCTGTGTTAGACTGATATTGCATTGCTATAAAGGAATACCCGAGACTGGAAATGTATAAAGAAAAGGGGTGTAATTGGCTCACAGTTCCGCAGGGCATACAAACACAGCTCTTGCATCTACTACCTTCTGGGGAGGCCTCAGAGAGATTTTACTTATGATAGAAGATGAAGCAGGAGCAGCCATATCACATGGTGGGAGCAGGAGCAAAAACAAGAGAGAGTATAGTGGGGGAGGTGCCACATACTTTTAAATGACCAGATCTTGCAAGAACTGCAAGAACTCACTATTACAAAGATAGCACCAAGTCATGAGGGATCCATCTCCATGACCCAAACCAGACCATACCTCCAGCACTGGCGATTATAATTCAACAAGAGACTGAGGAAGGGACAGATATTCAAATTATATAATTCCATCCCTGGTCACTGCCGAATCTTGTCCTTCTCACATTGCAAAATACAATAATGCCATTCCAGCAGTCCCCCAAAGTCTTAACTTATTCCAGGATTAACTCACATAGTTAAAGCCTAAAGTCTCATCTGAGACAGGACAAATCTTTTCCACTGATGAGTTTAAGAAATTCAAAACAAGTTATTTACTTCCAAAATATAATGTAAATATAGGCATTGAGCAAACATTCCCATTCCAAATATGAGAAATCAGCCAAAGAAAGGGGCAAAGGGATCTATGCAAGTCTAAAATCCACCAGGGCAGTCACTAAATCTTAAACCTCCAAAATAATATTTGACTCCATGCCCATCATCCAGGGCAAATTGGTGCAAGGGGAGTACTTCCAAGGCCTTGGACAGCTCTTTCCTTGTGGCTTTGTAGGGTGCTGTCCCAGTGGGTGCTTTCATGGGTTGGAATTGAGTACCTGCACCTGTTCCATTCTGAGGGCCCAAGCTGTTAATTAATCTACCATTCTAGGGTCCAGAGGATAGTGGCCCTCTTCATATAACTCCGATGGGAAGTGTTTCAATTTGGACTCTATATGGGGCTTCCAACTTCACATTCCTGCTCCTCACTTCCCTAGGAGGGGTCCAATAGGCTTCTGCCAGGACACCTAGGCTTTCTCGTGTATCCTCTGAAATCTAGGCAGAGGCTACAAGGCATGCTTCACTTCTGCATTCTGCGTACCTACAGGCTTACTATCACAAGGAAGTTGGCAAGGGTTATGGTGTGCATTCTCCAAGGTGGCAGCCCAAGTTGTGTCTGGGGCCCTTTGAGCTGCAACTGGAGCCAGAGCAGCGGGAGTGTAAATAACACTGGCCTGACGCCATACAGGGCATCAGGGCCCATGGCCTGGCACCACTTTTCCCTCCTCATCCTCTGGGGCTGTTATGGAAGCACCTGCTGCAAATGTGTTTGTAATGCCTTCAAGGCCTTTTACCCACTGACTTGGATATTAGCACTTTGCTCCTTTTACTTATGCATATATCTCTAGCAAGTTGTTGCTCCATAGACTGCTTGAATTCCTCTCCCACGAAAAGTTTTTTCTTTCTCTGCCACATGTCTTGGCTGTACATTTTCCAAACTTTTATGCTCTGCTTTATTTTTAAATATAATTTCCAACTTTAAGTCATTTTGTTTGTGGTTGTTTTTTTTTTTTTTTGAGACAGAGTCTTGCTCTGTCACCCAGGCTGGAGTGCAAGGGCATGATCTTGGCCTACCACAACCTCCTCCTCCTAGGTTCAAGTGATTCTCCTGACTCAGGCTCCCAAGTAGCACACACCACCATGCCCAACTAATATATATTTATATTATATTATATATAGTAGAGGTGGGGTTTCACCATGTTGGCCAGGCTGGTCTTGAACTCCTGACTGCAAGTGATCCATCCACTTTGGTCTCCCATGTGCTGGAATTACAGGCATGAGCCACTGCGCCTGGCCTAACCATTCTTTTCCTTCTGCATCTGAGTATAGGCTGTTAGAAGCAGCCAGGTCGTATCTCGAATGCTTTACTGCTTAGAAATTTCTTATGCCAGATACCATAAATTATCACTTTGAAGTTCAACTTTAGACAGAGTCCTAGGGCATGAACACAGTGCAACTAAGTTCTGTGCTAATGCATAACATGGGTGACATTTACTCCAGTTCCATATAAGTTTCTCATTTCCATCTGAGCATGCTAGCAGTGAGCTTGTATATATGACCTTTATTGCACTGAGATACATTTATTCCATACATATGTATGACTCCCACAACAGCTGCAGAGGCCAAGAGGGAACAGTCATTTAATGAACCAGGTCCAGGGCCCTGATGTCCTGTATGGCATCAGGACAGTGCTCTCCACATTCCAGCTGCTCTGGCTCAAGTTGCTGCTCAAGGAGCCCCAGACAAACCTTGGGCTGCCACTTGCATACATGTATAACACTATAATTTTAAAATATGTTATAAACAATTGTAATAAAAGCAACATGGTACTGGCATAAAAACAGACACATGGACTAATGGAAAATAATAGAAAGCCCAGAAACGAACCCATATATTTATTAAAAAATTGATTTTCTAGAAAGGCACCAAGTAGACACAATAGGAAAAGCACAGACTCTTCAACAAATGTAGGGAAGTCCAAATTAAAATCTCAATTAGGTATTACCTCAGATATGTTAGAAAGGCTATGATCAAAAAGATGTAAGATAAGTGTTGATAGGATGTGGAGAAACAACTGGATATAGAAGCAAAGAGTGAAGTTGGACCATTATTTCACAGCAAATACAAATACCAACTCAAAATTCATTGAAGACTAAAATGTAAGATCTGAAACTCTAAACCCCTAGAAGAAAACATAGGGTAAAAACATTGATCTAGGCGTAAATTTTTTTTTGGATATAACTCTGAAAGAACAGATGACAGTGGCAAAAGTAGACAAATGAGGTTGTATCAAACCTAAAAGCTTCTGCACAACAAAGGAAAAATCAGGATGCAGAAACAACACATGGAATGACAGAAAATATTTGCATGCTATATAGGTCTGACAATGGGTTAATATCAATATATAAGGAATTTAACACAAAAGCAAAAAATAAAAAATAAGTCTCTGATATCCTTTCTTCTGCTTGGTCAATTCTTATGTATGCTTTGCGAAGTTCTCGTGTTGAGTTTTTCAGCTCCATCAAGTCATTTATATTCTCTAAGCTGTTTATTCTCCTCAGCATTTCATCTAACCTTTTTTCAAGGTTCTTAGTTCCTTTGCATTGAGTTAGAACATGTTCTTTTAGCTCAGAGAAGTTTGTTATTACCCACCTTCTGAAGCCTCTTTCTGTCAATTCATCAGACTCATTCTCCATTCAGCCTTGTTCCTTTGCTGGTGAGGAGTTGTGATCCCTTGGAGGAGAAGAGGCATTCTGGTTTTTGGTATTTTCATCTTTTTGTGCTGGTTTCTTCTCATCTTCGTGGATTTATCTGCCTTTGGTCTTTGCAGTTGGTGATTTTTGGATAATGTCTCTGAGTAGATGTCCTTTTTGTGACATTGAAGTTATTTCTTTCCTTTGTTTTAGTTTTCCTTCTAACAGTCAGGTCCCTCTGCTGTAGGATTGCCGGAGGTCCACTACAGACTCTTCTTGCCTGGGGATCATCTGTGGTGGCTGCAGAACAGTAAGAGTTGCTGCCAGTTTCTTCTTCTGTTATCTTCATCCCAGAAGGGTACCACCAGATATCAGCCTGAGCTCTCCCTTATGACGTGTCTCTGGATATATGGGGGTTGGGGAGCTGCTTGAGGAAACAGTCTGTCCCTTATGAGACCTCAAGTGCTGAGCTGGGAGCTCTGTTGTTCCATTCAGTGCTGTTGAGCAGGTACACTTAGGTCTGCAGCAGCAGAATTCATAATCGTCTTTTTTCCCAGGTGCTCCGTCCAGGAAATGTGGGGCTTTATTTATAAGTTCCTGACATGCTGCTGCCTTTTTTCAGAGACACCCTGACCAGCAAGGAGGTAGCCTAGTCACAGTCTACCAGCATAGGCATTGCTGAGCTGCTCTGGGCTTTGCCCAGCTGCTGTGTGAACTTTGTTGTGATTTTGTTTATAGAGGTATAGTTAGAACTGTCTTGGTAATTGTGGTTTGCCTCACTAACGGCAGACTGCCTCAGTAATGACAGACTGTCTTGGTAGTAGTGGACTGCCTTGGTAATGGCTGATGCCCTTCCCCACAATGAGCTGGACCATCCTGGGTCCAGCTGTGCTTGCTGCCAAACTCTCAATCCAAAGAGTTTCAGATTGCTGGTCATTTTGGGGGTGGGATCCACTGGGCCAGATAACCTGGCTCCCTGTTTCAGATCCATTTTTTTTAGTTGAATGGACTGCTCTGTCTCCAAGATGTTCCAGGTGCCAGTTGAAAGGACTGCCCAGATTTGTGTGAGTTTTTGTGTGGAGACCCACAGTGCTGACTGAAACAGCTGAGCTGGAAACTCGTGGCACTTTTTAGTCTGGGAATCTCCTGGTCTGTAGACAGTAAAAACTCATTTGGAAATGTGGTAATCATCCACCCTCTGCATTGTTCTCACTGGGAACCGCACTCCAGAGATCAACTTAATGAAATAAAATAGGAAGGCAAGATTAGAGAAAAAAGAGTGAAAAGAAATGAACAAAGCCTCCAAGAAATATAGGATTATGTGAAAAGACATAATCTGCATTTGATAGGTGTACCTGAATGTGAGGGAGAGAATGAATCCAAGCTGGAAAACACTCTTCAGGATATTATCCAGGAGAACTTCCCCAACCTAGCAAGGCAGGCCAACAATCAAATCCAGGAAAAACAGAGAACACCACAAAGATATTCCTCAAGAAGAGCAACCCCAAGGCACATAATTGTCAGATTCACTAGGGTTGAAATGATGGAAAAAATGCTAAGGGCAGCCAGAGAGAAAGGTCAGTTTACCCACAAAGTGAAGCCCATCAGACTCACAGCAGATCTCTCAGCAGAAACCCTACAAGCCAGAAGAGAGTGGGGGCCAATATTCAACATCCTTAAAGAAAAGAACTTTCAAACTAGAATTTCATACCAAGCCAAACTAGAAGCATAAATAAAATCCTTTACAGACAAGCACTTGCTGAGAGATTTCATCACCACCAGGCCTGCCTTACAAGAGCTCCTGAAAGAAGCACTAAACATAGAAAGGAACAACCAGTACCAGCCACTCCAAAAACGTACCAAATGGTAAAGAACATCGACACAGCAAAGAAATTGGGTCAACTAACAGGCAAAACAAACAGCTAGCATCAAACTGGCAGGATAGAATTCACACATAACAATATTAACTTTAAATGTAAATGGGCTAAATGCCCCAATCAAAAGACATAGACTAGCACATTGGATAATAAGTCAAAACTCATCAGTGTATTCAGTAAACACATCTCAAGTGTAAGGATGCACATCGGCTGAAAATAAAGGGATGGAGGAAGATTTACCAAGCAAATGGAGAGCAAGAAAAAGCAGGAGTTGCAATCCTAGTCTCTGATAAAATAGACTTTAAACCAACAAACATCAAAAGATACAAAGAAGGGCATTACATAACAGTAAAAGTATCAATGCAACAAGAAGAGCTAACTATCCTAAATATATACACACCCAATACAGGAGCACCCAGATACATAAAACAAGTTCTTGACGACCTACAAAGAGGCTTAGACTCCCACACAATAATAGTGGGAGACTTTAACACTCCACTGTCAATATTAGACAGATCAATGAGACAGAAAATTAACAAGGATATCTAGGAATTGAACTCAGATCTGGACCAAGCAAACCTAATAGACATTTACAGAATTCTCCTTCCCAAATTTACAGAATATACATTCTTCTCAGCACCACATTACACCTACTCTAAAATTGACCAAATAATTGGAAGTAAATCACTCCTCAACAAATGCAAAAGAACATAAATTATAACAAATAGTCTCTCAGACCACAGTGGAATCAAATTAGAACTCAGGATTAAGAAACTAACTCAGAACTGCACAGCTTCATGGAAACTGAACAACTGGCTTTTGAATGTTGACTTGATAAACAATGAAATGAAGGCAGAAATAAAGATGTTCTTCAAAACCAATGAGAATGAAGACACAACATACCAGAATCTCTGGGACACATTTAAAGCAGTGTCTAGAGAGAAATTTATAGCAATAAATGCCCACATGAGAAATGAGCAATGACCTAAAATCGACACCCTATCATAAAAATTGAAAGAGCTAGAGGAGCAAGTTCAAAAAATCTCAAAAGCTAGCAGCAGACAAGAAATAACTAAGATCACAGCAGCACTGAAGGAGTCAGAGACACAAAAAAACCCTTCAAAAAAAAATCAACAAATCCAGGAGCTGGTTTTTTGAAAAGATCAACAAAATAGACAGACTGCTAGCCAGATTAATAAAAAAGAAAAGAGAGAATAATCAAATAGAAGAAATAAAAAACAATAAAGGTGATATCACCACCAATTCCAGAGAAATAAAAACTACCATGAGAGATTACTACAAACAACTCTATGCACATAAACTAGTAAACCTGGAAGAAACTGATAAATTCCTGGACACTGGCACCCTCCCAAGACTAAACCAGGAAGAAATTGAAACCCTGAATAGACCAACAACAAGGGCAGAAGTTGAGGCAGCAATTAATAGACTCCTCACCCAAAAAAAGCCCAGGTTCAGATGGGTTCACAGCCAAATTCTACCAGACATACAAAAAGGAGCTGGTACCACTCATTCTGAAACTATTCCAAACAATCCAAAAAGAGGGAATCCTTCCCAGATCATTTTATGAGACCTAATACCAAAACCCAGAAAAGACTCAACAAGAAAGGAAAACTTCAGGCCAATATCCATGATGAACAGAGATGCAAAAATTTTCAATAAAATATTGGCAAACCTATTGCAAGGGCACATCAAAAAGGTTATTCATCATGATCAAGTAGTCTTCACCCTGGAGATGCAAGGCTGGTTCAATATATGCAAGTCTATGAACGTAACTCAACACGTAAACAGAAGCAAAGACAAAAACCACAAAATTATCTCAATAGATGCAGAGAAGGCCTTGGAAAAAATTCAACAACGCTTTACACTAAAAACTGTCAATAAACTAGGTATTGATGGAACATATCTCAAAATAATAAAAGCTATTTACAACAAACACACAGTTAATATCATACTGAATGGGCAACACTTGAAGCATTCCTTTTGAAATGTGGCACTAGACAAGGATGCCCTCTCTCACCACTATTCAATATAGTATTGGAAGTTCTAGCCAGAGCTATCAGGCAAGAAAAAGAAATAAATGGTATTCAGTTAGGAGAGGAGGAAGTCAAATTGTCTCTATTTGTAGATGACATGATTGTATATTTAGAAGACCCCATCATCTCAGCACAAAAGCTCCTTAAACTGATAAGCAACTTCAGCAAAGTCTCAGCATACAAAATCAATGTGCAAAAATCACAAGCATTTCGATACACCAATAACAGACAAAAAGAAAGCCAAATCAAGAGCAAACATCCATTCACAATTGCTACAAAGAGGATAAAATACCTAGGAATACAACTAACAAAGGACGTAAAGGATTTCTTCAAGGAGAACTACTACAAACCACTGCTCAAGGAAATAAGAGAGGACACAAACAGATGGAAAAACATTCCATGCTCATGGTTAGGAAGAATCAATATTGTGAAAATGGCCATATTGCCCAAAGTTATTTATACATTCAACATTATCCCCATCCAGTTACCTATGACCCTCTTCACAGAACTGGAAAGAAACCTCCTTATACTTCATATGAAACAAAAGAGAGCCCACATAGCCAAGACAATCCTAAGCAAAAGAACAAATCTGGAGGCATCACGCTACCTGACTTCAAACTATACTACAAGGCTACAGTAATCAAAACAACATGGTACTGGTACCAAAACAGAGATAGAGACCAATGGAACAGAACAGTGGCCTCAGAGGCAATGCCACACATCTACAACCATCTCATCTTTGACAATCCTGACAAAAACAAGCAATGGGGAAAGGATTCACTGTTTAATAAATGGTGTTGGGAAAAGTGGCTAGCCATGTGCAGAAAACAGAAACTGGACCACTTCCTGGCACTTTATACTAAAATTAACTCCAGATGGATTAAACACTTAAACATAAGACCTAACACCATAAAAACCCTAGAAGACAATCTAGGCAAAACTATTCAGGACATAGGCATAGGCAAGGATTTCATGACTAAAACATCAAAAGCATTGGCAACAAAAGCCAAAATTGACAAATAGGATCTAATTAAACTCCAGAGCTCTGCACAGCAAAAGAAATAATGACTAGAGTGAACTAGCAACCAACAGAATGGGAAAAACTTTTGGCAATCTACGCATCTGACAAAGTGCTAATATCCAGAATCTACAAAGAACTAAAACAGATTTACAAGAAAAAGGCAAAGAAATCCATTCAAAAGTAGGCAAAGAACATCAACAGACACTTATCAAAAGAAGACATTAATGAGGCCAACAAACATATGAAAAAATGCTCATCATCACTGGTCATTAGAGAAATGCAAATCAAAACCACATTCAGATATCATCTCACACCAGTTAGAATGGCGATCATTAAAAAATCTGGAGACAACAGATGCTGGAGAGGATGTGGAGAAATAGGAAGACTTTTACACTGTTGGTGAGAGTGTAAATTAGTTCAACCATTGTGGAAGACAGTGTGGCGATTCCTCAAGGACCTAGAAATAGAAATTCCATTTGACCCAGCAATCCCATTACTGGGTATATACCCAAAGGATTATAAATCGTTCTATTATAAAGACATATGCACAGGTATGTTCACTGTGGCACTGTTTACAATAGCAAAGACATGGAACAAACTCAAATGCCCATCGATGATAGACTGGACAGGGAAAATGTGGCACACATATACCATGGAATACTATGCAGCCTTAAAAAGTGGTGAGTTGGTGTCCTTTGTAGGGACATGGATGAATCTGGAAACCATCATTCTCAGCAAACTGACACGAGAACAGAAAATCAAACACTGCATGTTCTCACTCAAAGGCGGGTGTTGAACAATGAGAACTCATGGACACAGGGAGGGGAGGGACACAAGAGGTAGGGAGGTTGGGGATTGATAGGGAGAAATGCCAGATATAGGTGACAGGGAATGGAGGGAGCAAACTACTTTGCCATGTATGTACCTACGCAACAATCCTGCATGATCTGCACATGTACCCCAGAACCTAAACTACAATAAAATATATATATACACACATATATATGCATATAAATCAGAAAAACAATAAAAAATACAAAACAAATAAGACAGTTATAAAGTAGTCAAAGGACCTAAACAGATATTTCTCAAAATAAGACAAACGAATGGAAATAGATTTATTAAAAGAAAAATTCACCATAACTAATCATTAGGGAAGTGCAAATTAAAATCAAAATGAGATATCACCTTACAAATGTTAGAATCACCATGATCAAAAAGATGCAAGATACTTGTTGAAAAAATGTAGAGAAAAAGAAACTCTTGTATAGTGTTGCTGGTACTGTAAATCAATACAGCCATTACGGAATATGGTATGAAGAATCCCCCAAAACCTTGAAATGGAAATGCTATATAATCCAACAATCCTACTTTATTTATATCCAAATAAAATGAAATCCAAATGAAATAAAACATGTGTCATAGAGTGCCTGCATTTCCATGTAAACTACTTTATAATTACAGCATTATTCATAATAACAAGGCATGGAATCAAAGTGTTCATCAACAAATGAATGATGAAGAAAAGGTAGTATGTATACACAATAGAAAGCTATTCAACCTATTAAAAAATCTGTTATTTGAAACAACAGGTAAACTTGGAAGACATTATACTAAGTAAAATAAGCCAACGACAGAAGTATCACATAATCTGACTTACATGTGAAATTTAAAAATGTCAATCTGACAGAAGGAGAGAGTAGAATGGTGGTTACCAAAAGCTGAGACGAATTGGGGAGATGGGGAAATGTTGGTCAAAGGGTAGAAATTTTCAATTAGACGGCAGGAATACATTTTCAAGTTCATTGCACACCAGGTGACAATATGTAATAAAAATTTGTCGTGTATTTCAAAATTTTTCAGAGTAAATTTCAAAAATTTTACTACAAAAATAATGACTAGGTGAAGTGATAGATATGTTAACTTGATTTCATCATTTCACGTTGTGTACATGAATCAAAACATCACATTCTATTCTGTAAACATTTACAATGGTTTTATATGTAAAATTAATACTTTTTTTAAACAGAAATAAGCACAAGAAAGTCATATAATTTGAATAATCTGAACATCTGTTAAAATTTAAAAATTATTTATTTAAAAAGTTGAATTTAAATTCTATGAGACAGATTAGGCAACTGTTTCTGAAACTAATCCTTAGACGTCTGGATATTTACCGAATGTGTTTGAACTAAATGCTGAAAGTTATATGTGGGAAAAGCTTATAAACCCTAGCATTCTTCTTTTTTTTATCAGGGCTCTCCTTCTCATTTGTTTTCTATATTGAATTTCTTTTTAATATTTTCTATTATAAAGACACATGCACAGGTATGTTCACTGTGGCACTCTTTACAATAGCAAAGACAGGCAACAAACCCAAATGCCCATCGATGATAGACTGGACAGGGAAAATGTGGCACATATACACCATGGAATACTATGCAGCCACAAAAAACGATGAGCTCGTGTCCTTTGTAGGGACATGGATGAACCTGGAAACCATCATTCTCAGCAAACTGACACAAGAATAGAAAATCAAACACCACATGTTCTCACTCATAGGTGGGTGTTGAACAATGAGAACACATGGACACAGGGAGGGGAGCATCACACACTGGGGTCTATCGGGGAGAAATAGAGGAGGGACAGCAGGTGTGGGGAGTTGGGGAGAGATAGCATGGGGAGAAATGCCAGATATAGGTGAAGGGGAAGAAGGCAGAAAATCACACTGCCATGTGTATACCTAGGCAACAATCTTGCATGTTCTTCACATATACCCCAAAACCTAAAATGCAATTAAAAAACTAAATAAAAATTTAATAGAAAATACAAAAAGAAAAAAAACTCTCTTGCATATGGTCAAATGATTTTGATAAAAATCTCAACAACATTTAATGCCAAAAGGGCAGTCTGTTCAATAAATGTGGTGAGAAAACTGGATGTCCACAAACTAAAGAATGAAGTTGAGCCCTTACCTAACACTATATACAAAAATTAACTCAAGATGAATCAAATATCTGAATACAACAAATAAAAGCTCAAACCTTTTTTAAGAAAACTGGACAAAACCTTCAGTATATTGGATTTGGCAATGATACTTCGGATATGAAACCAAAAGGCACAGAGCAAAAGAAAAAATTGACAAACTGAACTTAATCTTTTTAATAAGTATCAAAAGGCACTATATACACATAAGAAGGCAACCTACACAATGAGAGAAAGTATTTCCAAATCTCATAACTGTTTCAAACTTAATGTTTAGAAGATATGCGGAACTACTAAAACTCAACAATGAAAACAACCAACCTGATTCAAAAACGGGCAAAGGCTAGGCATGATGGCTCATTCTTGTAATTCCAACATTTTAGGAGGCTGGCACGGGAGGCCAAGGGTTTGAGACCAGCCTGGAAAGACAGCAAAACTCCCACCTCCACTAAAATAAAAAAATTATTCAGGCATAGTCACGTGCTCCTGTATTCCTTGAGAGGCTGAGGTGGGAGGATCACTGAAACCCAAGAAGTCAAGATGACAATGAGCTAAGATAGCACAACTGTTCGCCAGCTTGGGCGACAGAGGGAGATCTTGTATCTTAACATACATACATACATACATAACTAAAATAGCCATTTCTTCAAAAGAAACATGCAAATGGCCAAAAACACATGAAAAGATGCTCAATATCACTAATCATTAGGCAACGGTATATCAAATCTGCAATGAGATACCATTTCACACCCACTAGCATACCTATTAAAAAAAATCAGAAAATAACAAGTGGCTTTTAAACATATACATCCTGCTTTACAAAATGAAGCTGAATATTTTAGGTATCAGGAGATTTGTATTCATTTAGACAATATAATCGTAAACTGTTTTTGAAACACAATTATAACTCTACCATCTTAACAATTTCTCACAGAGTAAGTCCAAGAAGATTGCCAAATCTCATTGACTTTGCTCCAAAATTATTAAAATACAGAGGTTACTGTTTATACAGAGATTCAAAATAAGTAATAGTAAGATTAGCCTTTTAACCATTCATTGTTTATTCACATCCCCAAATTTCCAAGTAATTATTAAACCTATAATTTTTAAACAAGATATTAAATTTTACCTGAGTTAAAATTTTCAAATTTTAATTTTTAATTTCTAGCTGTTCAATTGTAGAATAACATTCAGAAACTCTCCCAAGACAATATCTTCCATTTTCACTTCTTTCTAGGCAAATTGATCAGTGGTGTTTTGAGGATTGGCTGTGTGCCCAGTTTCCACAAATGCCAAAGACTTCTGTGCACCAAGTTAATTAAAATTGACTGCTTGTTTTAGGCAGAAGAAACAGACTGAATACTGGATAGTTCTAAAGAGTGACTGAACAATTTAAGCAAACGGAATAACCTGCCTTCAAGCTAAAGAATAAAAATACTCTATTATGTTGTGTTTGCTCAAATAAAAAGCTTTCAAAATGTTGTTTTTAATTGAAAAATGTGAAATACATACCTTAGTCAAACTGAAAATGCTATATTACTCATAAAAAAACAAAAAATATGTAAACTATCACTTTCACAAAATCTATAAATCAGACATTTTGATGGTCGATGTTTTAAAAAATATTTTCTTAGGTTGCCAATATATGCTAAATTTCTTTGACTACTTTCTGCATAAAAAGGCATATTTTCTAAAATTATGTTCATATGTGTTATCAATTAACATCTAATTTTAGAGGAGAGACAAAATTCAGAAGCTTAGGAATACCCAAGCAAACTTATTTTTAATACAGTGAATTGGTATTTAAATACTGAACTGACTTTTAAATAACACTCTAGATGCTTGTGGAAACTCTAGATTCTTTTGCACTAAAGACAGTTGCCAATTTACATATTTAATGTATGATGTTAACATGGTTTAATGAGCTGAAGCTTGACTACATAACCAAAGTTTGGTCACTTTTGAGGCAAGAAATGGAAGACTGCTAACATGTACCGAGAGGCTACTAGTCAGCAGGAACACTATCAGTTACAGTGTATTTATTGTCTAGTATTGCTTTTAATTTCCTCCACAACACTATGATATGAATATTCATGTGGATATTTTACAGATAAAACAGAGAAACAGAACTGGAAAGAAAGCAACTTTATCAATGCCAGAAAATCGTTAGGATTAATTTGTATGACTTAGTATTAATTATTTATTTTTAGTTCGAATGAGTTCCTGAATTCATTATTTTCAGATTGTTTAACTATTAGTTATGTAGAATGAATTCTTAATGTGGATACCCTAAAGATCCAATGAGATTTACTGTCAAGAACCAATAAACTACATGAAGACAAATGCTTCCTAATTGCCAATTTCTTTATTCACTTATTCATCAAACATATTTGAGTGCTTTTTGATGCAAAGCATTAGGTTAAGCATATACTTCGTTGGATAATGCTGATAATAATAATATTATTAATTATGATAATATTGATGTTCTTAAGGCAAAATCTTTAGAAAAATGCTTGTAGTTAAACAAATTCCATTTTCTTTAACTTACTGCAGAAAGAACTTAATCCAAGTAAATGTAGATTTTGCAGAAAAAGGAAGTTTAGAGCAACTGCTATAGGATTTGAGATTGTCTTGGATGTTAAAGAGGAAATTAAGAAATTAGAGACCTAGATTGGATCTCTTAAGAAGTGGGGTCAATATGGATAAATGATATTCTTACCCACCATTTAGTTGGTGGAAGAACTAAAGAAGGACTAGAGTTACAGTACTAGTAAAAACAAACAAACAAAACCAAAAAAAGCAGAAATTGCCTATTTTTGTCTCAAAAGGACTTGTTACTTTTATAGTTCTGGAAAACCTTGTCATTGTCATGTTTCTTTCAGTGTAGTAGAATGGCCTTGTCTATGTCTTGCTCTAAGAATGGCTTATGTTCTCTGGTTATCGGCTGAAATATTCTCAATAATAACTAAGGCTGTTTTTTCAGCTGTTCATTGCACGCCTAGCATTATTCTGAGCTTTTTACTTGTGTTAATTAATTTTTATCTTCATAAAAATATGTAATATAATTGCAATTATTATATTATCTTAAAAATAGAGAAGGCGAGACAGAGAAAGGATAAGCAATTTGACCAAGGTCACACACCTGGTAAGCAGCTGAACATAAATACTAACTTCCTTTTTCTTTCTCTGCATCATACAGTCACTGTCCATTTATATCATTATTTCTCCTAACATGATACTATTGCTTTACTCATCAACATATTTCCAGTATAATTATTTATAGCTCATAATTTAGTGGAACTAAATTAAAACCAAATTATGATCACATCATTTTTCTTTATAAAAGTAATCTGTCAGTTCCCATTGGTAAGAATAAAGTCTAAATTTTTGAAATTATATTCAATCCTTGTATTATATATTGTCGCTCTTTTCTACATTCCTAACATTGCTTTTTGTCCCTTTCATACAACAACAAATACTTTGTTATAATAGATTTTGCCAATGGTCTTCCACCTTTCTGTATGTGCTATTCTCGTTCAAGTCTCAATTTCTTTTAATAGCTATTTTCTACTGTGTTAAATACTTTTGTCCATGTCTATCTTAGAAATCTAATTCAATTTTCGAGCTCAATTATCACTGTCTGCAATGTCATCCTCTGTATTCTTAAGCAATTTGTCATTTATTATCATGATTCTTCATAACTATTGTAAATTTTGTAACTGACAATATTAGTCAAATGTTAGGTACATAGTGTTCAACTAATATTATAAAATTAACGAGTAAAGAAAAAATTAAATAATGTATTTTGAGGAGGATAAAGGATTGCATCTATACCTATCTATCATAAGACTTCCTGAAACTTTAAAATCTCAGCTCATGAGCAAGCAAGATTGGTGTGATCAACAATTTAATTTAGTATTTCTTTGTTCCAATGAAGATTGCCCTCAGTATCATGTCATTAGGTAGAAACACTTTGTCCAAATACTGGAATAAGTGGGCATATCTCGTAAAACCGAAAAGATGGAAAGAAACATAGACATCTTCAAAACTAAAGCCCCAATTATAATATTAAAATAGAAATGTTTTAAGTCACCATTACCTGAGATAAATTTGAGTTACTAATACATGTAGGAGGAATTAAAAGAAGTTCATATATTTCCATGTTATTTCCCCAACACTGCACTTCTCCCTGATTCTACAATATCCAGCGAAAAGGAAGCTGAAGGAGCTCACTTGCTCCAAATGGTAAAACTCACACGTCATCCCATCTCCATTCTTCATCCCCACTACTAGAGCTAGAATATAACCTTGTCACCAGGGCAAATTGGATAGGAGACCAACTTTGAGAGGGAGGCTATAATAAAAAAATTATTAATAATCTTTTATCAGTAGACCTCCAGGACTAATTACATCATGCTTTATATATCTTTACCTCATTAACAACAACAACAACAAAAAAACAGGCCTTCTTTGCATTCCATCACTAATGTAACTTGTATCCTTTTTAGCCTCTGCATGTAAATTTTCTGCCTAGTCTTATATCCCTTGCAGATCCCATGAATTCTTTTTACTAAGCCTTCTAAAGTTCACACACTACCACATCAGCAATACCAGCTAAGTCCTCAACCCCTTTTCAGAATATTCCCCTTTCTCATTTTTATTGAAATTTTGACGATACTTTGATGGCATTGCATCTCTTACAATCTTTTCTTTGGTGACTCTTTCACCTCTTATAGCCTAACTACCTTGAATCACACACTCTCATATTTTATCATCTTCTGGTTCTACTTGTTTCAGTCATCTCTACATCTTTATGGGACATATTTATAACTGTTTTAGTAGCCATGTCTGCCAGTTCAATGTTTTCTCCTGAAGGGGGATTATGCTTTCCTATTTTTGCCTGCTCGATAATTCTTGATCAGATGCAGCCCATAATGAGTTTTATATTTTAGGTGCTGTTTTCTGTACTGGCTTATGATTAAATTACAAGGAATTTGACTTATTTTGAGACTTTGTGTTAAATTTTATTATAGTGAGTAAAGGGTAGTTTAATGACTGCCTAGAGAAAATTTAAACCACTAGCAAGGTAATATTCTTCTTAGGATTTTCTCCCATGCCCCATTATCACAATATCTTCCCTTCTGACTCATGAAAACACAAATGATTCCTATATTACTGTGAATTCCTAAAACTGTTTTCTCTACTACTTACAGGTGATGTCTTGTTCTTTCTCAATCTGTATGGTATCCTCTTAAGCATGTGGATATCAGGACTCAATTAAAGAATTAAAAATTTCCTAATATCTGCAGGGCTTGCTCTCCATGTAGCATTCTCCTTTCCAATATTGTGTCCTCAAATTCTAACCAAATTAAACATCCTGAACATTGACCTCTGTCTATATAATACAGTAGGACCACATGGCTGTAATTGTGACTACATATTGTAATTCACTATGCTAGGGCCTTGGAAATGGTCTGTAGGTAGCAAAACTACTGCTCTTCTGAAATTAATTCATTTTCATTCTCTGAGGCATTACAGTCCTGTGCTGTACATTATCTGATTTTGAAAGTCATTTTATACATGCATTTTGTCAACTTTTTAAGTTGCATATCTACTCCTTCTTACTCTGCCTTGCCCAGAAGTAGTTTCCATAAATGTGTTGGTTTTTAGTTTTCAGAATTTTGAGGTTCTCAGATTTTCTTTTTCTGTCATGAACTGTCAATTTGTATTATGTCTAGAGAATATGAGCTTTACATTACAGATTTTTTTTTTTAAATAGCAAGATATGTTTTTAAGGTCAGCTTTATAAAATATTCCATGTGAGCTTACAATGGATGTGTATTCTGTAAATCCTAGGGGCAATGTTTGCAAACCTTTTGTCCATTTTATGCAGTTTGTTATTTGTATTTCTTTACAAATTTTCAATAATTTGAAAAAAAAGTCTTTCTTCTTTTTTCTGTCATTTATACTTTTAAAAAAATTGTATATCCTCATATAAAGTAAAATATTCCTTATCATCTTATCAGTTATTCTGATTTATTATAAAGCTGTCATAAAGCATTAATTTTTAAAATATTTTGAATAAAATACTAATTTTTAAATCTGAATTTAAAATGGCTAATTTACTCCATTTACATTTAATACAATTACTGATAAAGATATATTTCTAAAATATTATTTGTTGCTTTCCATTTAAGCTGCTTATTTGTATCTCTATTTCTCTTGACATATTTTAAATTATTTCTTCCTTTTTGCTCTGTGTAGTTCAGAATTTATATAATTTGCTGTATCATCTCTTTCTCACCCCTAATATGTTTACATATGGGCTAACAAAGTAAAAAGCTAATGAAAATACTCCTACATACAAAACAATGCAAAAATTTTGAATGATTTTAATGTCAACTAATATTTCAATTAATATTTAATGCCAGTTCAATATTTTTGTCCATTTGTTTACTTTCACATTTTGACTATTCGATTAATGTATTATGAATTTAATGCTCATTTCATTGTAGCATATTTCTCAATTTCTTTGTTGTCATTTCTTCCTGTGTATCATTCATTTTTTCTGAGGTCATATTTCTTGCTTTCCCAGTAGCTTTAGAAATTTCTTTGGTTAGGACCTATGTATAGAAAATGCATTTTCCTGTAATGCTATCATTTTGCTTTGGTGCTAAAAAGTCAGCCTTTCTAATGAAGTTACTCTTGTGAAAGGTATTTTTTCTGGGTCAAATAGAAATTTGACCCAGCAATCCCATTACTGGGTATATATCCAAAGGATTATAAATCATTCTACTATAAGGACACATGCACACGAATGTTCATTGCACCACAGTTTACAATAGCAAAGACCTGGAACCAACCCAAATGCCCATTGATGATAGACTGGACAGGGAAAATGTGGCACATATACACCATGGAATATTATGCAGCCATCAAAAACGATGAGTTCGCATCCTTTGTAGGGACATGGATGAACCTGGAAACCATCATTCTCAGCAAACTGACACAAGAACAGAAAATCAAACA
>PVKV010020527.1:0-39550 GCA_004027835.1 Alouatta palliata | reverse complement strand
AAAAAAAAAAAAAGAAGGAAGAAAGAAGAAAGAAGAAGAGAGGGAGAAAAGACAGGGAGAAGAAGGAAGAGGGAGGGGATGGGGGAAGAGGTGGGGGGAGGGGGGAGGGAGAGGAGGAGGAGAAGGAGAGAAAGAAAAGAAACCAGCACTATATAATAGTAGAGAAGAATATTTAAAGTTTAGGAAGATAAAAATTTGAAGCCGGGCGCGGTGGCTCACGCCTGTAATCCCAGCACTTTGGGAGGCTGAGGCGGGCGGATCACAAGGTCAAGAGATCGAGACCATCCTGGTCAACATGGTGTGAAACCCCGTCTCTACTAAAAATAAAATAAAATAAAATAAAATAGCTGGGCGTGGTGGCGCGGGCGCCTGTACACCCAGCTACTCGGAAGGCTGAGGCAGGAGAATTGCTTGAACCCGGGCGGCGGAGGTTGCAGTGAGCCGAGGTCGCGCCACTGCACTCCAGCCTGGCGCCTGGTGACGGAGTGAGACTCTGTCTCAAAAAAAAAAAAAAAAAAAAAAAAAAAAAAATTGAAATCAAAACAACCAACACGGGAAAAAGGGGAACTATTTTTCTCTGATTCAGAAGCATAACGAACGTGACTAATCAAAAAATATTAGCAAGTCTAATATGTACAAGAGCCAATCAGTGTATAGCATAATATCAGGTCCCTGTTCACTTCTGCCAGAATTATCAACCTTTATTTATTTTTCTTTATCTCTTCATATTATTTTTCCATTTGCATTTCTCTATAATGTGTCTAAACATTCATTTTATCATATGCCAGATAACAACACAATTTTATTTTCCTTGTCTTGCTTATTTACATTGTCCATTTTCCCATTCGTTTTCTTACATTTTTCTTTTTGACATGCAGCAGTTTCTGTTTATTAAAGTCTGTATTTATAAACACATATACGAGCAATACTTGTGCTCAATGTATCAATATAAAAAGACATTTGTAAAATTTAGCAAAATATTATATTTGCAGAGCTGAAATAAAACAGAAAGACAATTAAAAATTAAATACTATCTCTGTATTGACACTGGGAACATTATATCAAAGATTAAGTGTTTTGCATAGGACCACAAAGGACCACAAAGTGGTGGGAGAATTAGGGTAGGACTCCAGTTGCTCTAATTTGCAATTCAGTACTTATTTCCAGCAAGTCATCCTTCTCACAAAACAGGGATTATCCAGGTTTATGTGATTGTGTATGTGTGTAGGTTTATGAAACAATTTGCCAGAATGTTAATAGCATTGGTTAAGAGCATTTTATCTAAAATATATTTTCTCTCTAAATATCAAAGAGCATATTTTGATTTGGATGAAAATAAAACAATATGAAATGAGAAGTCTGTAATGACTTTTTCTATTTAAAGTCTTGGTGAAGAATAACTTGATTAAAGGAAAAGAAAGGCATATACTATTCATGGCCAACTTCAATGCAGAAAAAATAGCACAAAATATATTCATTCTTATATATTTGAAGAAGCTTAAAATATTATTTTCAAAAGAATAATTTAGGTAATTGGATGGTATCTCATTAGTGACAAAAGCAACCTGTAGGGAAAACTTTGCAATTAAACCTAATATACATCAGTAAAACCCAGGATCCTTTAATTAAAAGACTGAACTATCATCATTTTATCTTTAGTTCCTTGAAAATAATAAAAATGGGAATGTGTTGACAAAAAAACCTGTTAGGAATATAATAATATATAAATTCAAATAATATATATTGCATAAAAAACTTACACATGCCTCTCTAAAGTATTTTTAATATTATAGACAGGTATATCAAATACATTCTTCTGAGAATCAGAACTGTAGAATTTAGCAAATCTGCAAATTTTTACATATGAATTTCAAAAAATAAAATTTTTTATTTTGGGGTGAAAACTATTTGTATGCCGTAATGAGGTTTACAATAATGGGATTTTCATGATTTTACCTTAAGTTGGTCCCTTTTTAGTGATAATATATTACTCATACAACTGGCCATTAAACTGTGTTTGCCTTCTTGTTTAGAGTTTTTCAAAGCCAAAATCAGGCTGTCAAATCTGTACTCTTCTTCTACTAGCTAAATTCTAGTTAATTCTTATCAAAACTCATCCAAAGAGGATCAATATGAAATCTTTCTTACATACAACAGGGAAAAGACAGCTCCCTCATTCTCACATAACAAGAATTTGTTCACACCCATAATTGCTTACCTAAGAGCCATAAAAGGAGCCTCAATACTTGTATCTGTCATGTCAATAACACTGAGCCACAATACAAAGAAATCACTGTGCTTTAATATCTTAGAATAGCTAACCATATGATCCTTTCTGCTTGCTCATTCAATACCATACCTGAAATTTTAGTTTACACTGGAGATATGTGAAATTCTGTAACTTACATGTGCAACTTAATCTAACTTCAGTCATTTAATTACCTAATAAATACTCTGAGAACACACTTTGTACCAGAAACTCTATTAAATTGGTAGCTAGAAAGCGCCCTGGCAGTCTTTTATTTTCAAATGTACAAGTCACAGCCTGCAGAGGCTTTGCTATGAAGCATGTGGCCTTTATAGTAAGGCTCAAACAAAGCAAAACAAAACAAGAAACTTAGGGTGTTATCAGCAGGTTTATGGTTTATGATAACTGTGAAGCTAGGTCAGCACTTAGAGTTCCAATACACAGAGAAAATTTGCACATTTTCACCCTGGATGCCATTGATCTTTTGTCTTTGACCATTTTTTGACCCTAGTGAGTAGTGTGTTACGGCCCAGAGTCTCTGAACGGAAGTCATAATTATAGTTTGATTGATTGGTTGTACCACATATCTTAGTGCATTGTTTGGACTGAAACAGAGCTTAAGTCAGTGACTAGAGAAAAATATCAAAGTACTTTACGGAAGAAAATAATGAATATACTCTGAGACCCACTAAATAGACAATGTATATGAGTGGAATACACATGTCATTAGGGTGTTTCATGTTGAAGAACCCAAGGCATTTGGACTAGGCATTTCATATTGTGACTTAATCAAGAGCCATAACAGCTTGGAAGGAATGTGAATTGTTAGGAGCATATCCCAAAGTCTTACTAATAGGGAGTACTTAGAAAGCACAAATAAACCAGAGACCAGAATAAGAAGATCAAAAAAGGGGAAAATGCTAAATAATAGCACTGATTGAAACCTCAGATTGCAATGAAACGTCTGTAAATGAGGAGCTTCCTTTGGCTGTCTCAAAGGCACTTCAACCTCAACATGACATAAAGTAAATTCATAAATTCTGTTTTCCATATTAAACATTAATTCTCCAGTGTTCACTGAATCATACTTCTATCTACCCAGTCCCTCAAAACAGAAATCAGAATCCATCCTTGATACCTCCATGTCACCCTGAAATTCAATTCATTACTACTTTTTAATTAATTTCTACGTATCTACACTTTACTTCCCTTTCGATTATCATACTTCACTACCCTACCCAAGCTAGCAGCATCTCTTTCTTTAATCTACTTCACTACACTACAGTGAGATTCATCTTTCTAAAATGCAAATAGGATTGTGACACTCTTCTGTTTAAAATCATTCAACAACTCCCTAATGTTATAAACATCATGACTTGAATCTGGACATAGCTGCATTTCAATGCCATTTATTTCACCTCCACTGCAGTCTCATTTGGCCTCACCTTGGCTCGTTATACAAGTTTCTTTAGTTACTTTAGTTTTAGTTTCTCTAAAACCTACATATACACACATATACACAAACACAATGTTTGGCTTAGAGTTACATGCAAAAATTTTTAGAAGAAAAAATGATTCTCTATAAATGATGGATTAGAGGTACAGGAAAATAATGTGATAGTTGCCCCCATGGAATTATATAACCAATGAAAACATAATTTACTTCCAGCCTATTGTTACATCATTTTAAAAAAAAGCAACCAAGAGACTGGTCAAATGAATTATATCGAAAATGGAATACTATGTGGCAATTAAAAATGATACTGTATAGAAAAGTTTCTCAATTCTTAATTTGAAAGCAGCTACTCAAAGATAATATTAAAATGCAGAGTCTGACTCAGTAGAACTGGAGTGGCAACTGTGATACTATATTTTTAAAAGTAACTGATATCCACACTGTTGGTTCCATGGACCATGGCTATAGAATTATATGTAATATATGATAATATATTAAAGATTTGTTATTTTTTTAAAAAATATTCCAATCGGATATATGTTGAAGATAACATTTGACAAATTACAGTTAGACAGTGACAAATAAAGGTAGACACATCATAAGTAAATGACTATCTCACCTTATGTGAAACAATTATAAGTTTAAATGTTATTTTTTTATTTCTTTTCAATTTTAGTAAAAATTGTATCATGTTTGTAATAATAGAACACTAAGATATTTTAAATGTAATAAGGAAACTTGACTGTTTAAAATTTTAAATGCATAATTTAATAAAAAGTATATAGACAAGCTCCACATGCTATTTGAATTAAAACTAAAGACAAAATGAAGGAAATTTTCAACAGGGGTAATTTGGGGGGCTTTTATTTCTACTTGTCAGTATTCATTATATTTTCTGTAATAAATTATTATTACTAACATGATGAAAATATTTATTTACATTATATTTAATAATTACTTAACAAAATCCCCATGGGAAATAAGACTTACATATTTTGAATGACTACGTAAATAAGTCTGGGGAAATATAACAAAAAATATTTTTTTCTTCAAGCAGCATCCTTGTAAGTGAAAACTGTATCATGACAACAAATAATTATCAAGTTAATAGTGCCCTCCAGTTATCACTGATCTCAAAGCAATATACTTATTTAAACTTTAAAAAGTGTTTATAGAATAATTATTTTATAGTGAGTTCTGGTAATTTTCTGGAGATGTACAAAGAAGAATTGACTATTATCCTTTAGTAATATATGAGTTCTACTGGGGATTGCCAGAAAATGACCACATCCTTTGATAAACAATATAATAAAAATAGGAATAAACTTCTATGAGTACAAAGGTAAAAGAGGAATTATTTCTGTGTTTGTTATATGCATGTCAATCTCATGGAGAACATGATATTTGCATTAAGTTTCAAAGAATGTATAGAAGTGTCCCTGGAAGATAAAATAGAAAAAAGTCATTTCAGAGACAGAAAATACCTTATAACTAGAAATAAAGGCATTCCTTGTGTTGGGAGTTTAGGAAAAATGGCTAAAAAAAAAATAGAAAGGTATAGATTAAGATTGGGGTTGCTTTTTACTTGTTCAGTTAAGTTCCTTATAGATTCAGGATATTAGAAAAAAAATTTGAAATGGGCAAAACACCTAAAAAGACATTTCTCAACAGAAGGCCTACAGGCAGCTAACAAACATCTGAAAAGTTGCTCCACATTAATAATCATCAGAGACATGCAAATCAAAACCACAATATGATACAATCTCATACCATCAGAATGGTTATTATTAAAAAGTCAAAAATCAGCAAATGCTGATCAGGCTGCAGAGAAAAGAGAATGCTGATACACTGTTGATGGGAATGTAAATTAGTTCAGCCATTGTGAAAAGCAGGTTGGAGGTTTTGCAAAAATCAAAAAGAACAAATTGATCTACCACAAAAAAGATATATGCACTCACATGTTCATTGCAGCACTATTCACAATAGCAAAGGCAGGGAGTCAACCTAGGTGTCCATCAGTGACGGATTGGACAAAGAAAATGTGGTAAATATGCATGATGGAATACTGTGCAGCCATAAACAAGAAGGAAATTATGTCCTATGCAGCAACATGGATTAAGCTGGAGACAATTATCCTAAGTGAATTAGTTGAGAAACAGAAAATCAAATATTGCATGTTCTCATGTATAACTGAGAGCTAAATATTGGGTACATAAAGATGGCAACAACATACATGGGAACTACTAGAGAGAAGAGGCAGAAAGGGGGACAAGGACTGAAAAACTAACCATTGAGTACTATTCTCCATATCTGAAAGAGAAGATCATTCATACTCCAAACCTTAGCATTGTACAATATACTCATATAACAAATCTGAACATGTATCCCCTGAATCTAAAATAAAAGTAGGTAAAAAAGAAAAATAAAAATAAATAGGTTAGAATTGAAATTTTAGAAAAGGAAAAATTCCAAGATGCCATGCTAAAAATGCCAAACTTAGTAGGCCATTCTCTACCAAGGTAGTATGATTTGGCTGTGTTCCCACCCAAATCCCATCTTGTAGTTCTCATAATCCCCACGTATCATGGGAGGGAGCTGATAGGAGGTAATTGAATCATGGAATTGATTACTCTTACGCTGTTCTAGTGACAGTGAGCTCTCATGGGATCTGATGGTTTTATCAGGGGCTTCCCCTTTCACTCAGTTCTCATTCTCTCTCCTGCCACCATATGAAGAAGGATGTGTTTGCTTCCCCTTCCACCATGATTGTAAGTTTCCTGAGGCCTCCCCAGCCATACTGAACTGTGATTCAGTTAATTGGCTGTCCTTCATAAATTACGCAGTCTCAGGTATGTGATTATCAGCAGTGTGAGAATGGACTAATATATGAGGCAAAGTAATTTTTAAGCAAAAGAGTGAAAATCCATCACAGTTCTTTGTTTTGTAGAAGAATGTCACAATTAATATGAACAATAAATTGTAAAAGCCAGAGAATGTGAGTATTGTGCAAATTTCTTTCTTTGTCTATTAAAGAGGTACCAAGAAACAATTATCCACAGATAAGCAAAATATAAATGCAAAAAACAAAAGTGTCATTTGACATCATCTGAAATCTGAGAATAGTACTATGTATAGCATTATTTTACATTTGTATTGTTCCTATCTTTTGCAGGAAACAAAATAATTCAGAAAGTTTTGTCACAAAGGAGTTAATGTAATTTAATTCATTTATTACGTGTCCACTATACACTCCACAGCCTATAAATTGTTGAATAGTTATATAAAATAATGAAACCTGAGATCAAGATTGACCTATATTATTGAGACTACTTGGTAGTAAAAGTTTTCAATGTTGGTTGATCTGATAAGCTACATAAAGTCTCTCTACATTACTTCTCTAGTTTATTGAGTTTTAAAGTTGTTTTGTTTTGCCAATATAATTGCATTTTTTTCTTGGTTGAGCATGCAGAGGAATTACAGAGCAATGACAGAACACTATCTCATGAGAAATTAAAGGAAAATTATGCCTAATATGAATGTGTCTAAGAAATAAATATTGGTGGCAATTCTTACAAAAAAAAATACTCTTTTGACAAGATTGTTGGTCAGTATTAAAACAAAGCAACAAAGAGGGACTGTAGTGTGGCTCATCTAGATGATCAGAGCTGAATGAATTTGCTTTAAGATAAAGATCTGGCTGTGCTTGTCTTCTTGCCATTGTGTAGGCTCAGGTCTTCTCAACATTCCTTGAACAGCAGGCTAACTGAAGTTTGTTTTTCTCATAGTAATGGCAGAAGCGGAAATTATTAACAAATTGTGTCCAGACGGGATGTTATGAAATTATCAAAATCTAAAATATAAATTCCATTGCAAAAAATGGGAAATGCATGTAACCTATTGAATGTAAAAATGATATAAGCAATACAATTTTAACTACATTAAGATTGTGTACATGTAACATAATGTGTAAACATATTTACACATTTAAAATTATAAAAATATTTTATTTGAAACTGTTTTCAAGTGTTGGTTTGAATTTTAAAATTAAAACATTTTCTTTGTTTTTTCTTTTATTTTTCTAAAATTTGGATATACGTTTTCAGAAACATGAATGTGCCAGAAATGATAAATGTTTTAAAGTTGTTTTCAAGTCAAATTTAACAAATTAAGAGAAGAAACACACGTTATATGAGCAGAACTAAGGAACCTCAATGTCAAGTAGACTACAAATTTATAACATAAATAATATTATGCCTAGATTCTTCATAATTGTAATTATCAGAAAACAAATTTAGTAAAAATAGATGTACATATCTAATAGTTTAGTCAATCTTATAATTCATCAATAAAAGTACTCTACAATGATAATAAAAATATTTTATTGTTCCCAACTTATTGGCTTATGTAGAAAAATTACACTATTAGAATTACAGGCAGTTTTTGTTTTGCAAAGCAGAGCGTTTACTCAAACTTGGACATACTGGAACTGCGCCCTTGCTTTACATGGCTCAGTACACAAGGAACTGTACAAAATGAAATGATTCCAATAGTCAAGGGTTTCCATTAACATGGCACTGTATGCAATGAAGGCTGCCTGTATGTCACTTACACCATTGAATCTTATGTTTATACAATTTTATTGTGCCAAAAAGGGATAATAAATAGTTTGAATTTTTGGAATACTCACTGGAAAAGTTGGCTTAAAAAAACTAGCTGTTCTTGATAAAATTTGCTTTTAAAATAATGAAGTAAACCAAAAAAATCAATATACATTTTTAATGTTTTTGTTTGTTAAAATTTAATACTGCTTTAATACAATTATTAATAATTGAAACATGAAAAATATTTTTTCATGGAAAGATTCAGTATTCAAAAAAATGGATCATTCTCTAAAATCATTTAAGTTGAGATGGTAATGGACCAGTAACAATTTGGCAGTGAGCAATACTCTGGCTGGTACAGAGAGAATTTTCAAATGTGTAGAACTAGATGAACTATGCAAAATCCACTACACTAATGTGAGCAGTTTCAAAAATAATAGAAAGAACAAACAACTCATATCTAATTAGTCAAAGAGACAAGGGACTACTTCAACACTGCATATAAGTGGCCATCAACATTACAGCAGACAGTATTTATATTTACTCTAATAACAAAGCAATAAAAAATCTGAAGATACTTTTAAGAAGAATTTACTTACATTGAAATTTTTAGAAGTTTCCAGAGATGTCTATAAAACAGAGTTTTCTATTATTAATGAAAACGTTAATCTCATGGAGAAGATTTTTATGTCATCCAATTTGTTTGTACTGAATAAAAAATTTATTCAACAGTTATTAATAAACTGGTTCTTCTCTAGCAGCCATTCTGTGCCCATGATGTGTGATGCATGAAGCCATAAGCAGGCTTTGCCCAGGTAGCTTTCCACAAGGGATACAGCTTATCTGTCAGCCTGATTGCCTGAATTATTGACTGGAGATCCATCATGATCAAGTACTTTGTGCTTCTTAAAAATAACTTATAACTTATTGTATTCATTCATTTAAGTAATTTGTGAAGATGACAAGTATATTTGTTGAGAAAAATCCAAGCAAAACATTTTATAATTAACCATGTGCAGTTCACTTAAATAAAATATAATCATAACTTTGATTTGAGTGTTCAGAGCGATAAACTTTCCCCTCAATTCTGCTTTAGTTGTGTCCCAGAGAGTCTGGTAGCTTGACCTTTGTTTACGTTTGTTTCAAAGAATTTCTCGATTTCTGGCTTAATTTCATTGTTTTAAAAAAAACTCATTCCAAAGCAGATTGGTTTCTTATATTTTACTTTGTTTTTGTTTTTATTTTTTGAGACAATGTCTCACTCTGTCACTCAGGCTGGAGTACAGTGTCACAAACTAATTTAGAGGGTCTTTAAAGCTGTCCACCACTTTATCATACATTTGAAGAATCAACCTATGTGAAAACTTAAAAAGGAAGGAATTGAACCTCTAGAAACTGGTTCTAAGACAATCCCATAGCTCCTATGACTTTCTCGATAAGACATTAGTAAAATATGGCTCACTGCAGCCTTGACCATGTGGGCACACTGATGATCCTCCCACTTCAGTTTCCCGAGTAACTGGGACTACAGGCGCATGCCACCACACCTGGCTGATTTTTGTATTTTTGTAGAGATGGCTGGTTGGTATGTTCCCCAGTCTGGTTTCGAACTCCTAGGCTCAAGCAATCTGCCAGCCTTAACCTTCCAAAGTGCTGGGATTATAGTCATGAATCACTATGCCTAGCCCAGAAGCAGATTGTTTAATCTTCATATAATTCCATGGTTTTGAGAGATCTGATTGGTATTAATTTCTATTTTTACTGCACAGTGGTCCGAGAGTATGGTTCATGTGACTTTCTTTTTTTTTCAATTTGTTGAGAATTGCTTTATGACCAAATACATGGTTGGTTTTACAGTACCAACCATGTGCACATAAGACAGATGTACATTCTGTTGATGTTGAGTAGAGCGTTTTGTAGATGTCTGTTAGGTCCACTTGATCAAGTGCTGAGTTAAGGTCCAAATGTCTTTGTTAGTTTCTGTCTCAATCTGTCTAATACTGTTGGTGTGGTGTCAAAATCTCCTACTAATATTATGTGGTTGTCCAACTCTTTATAGGTCTGTATAAACTTTAGACTGAAAAATCATACAAAAAATCAAATAAACCAAACAGAATCAGAAATGACAAAATGAACATTATTACTGATCCCACAGAAATACATAAAATCCTCAGAGACTACTACAGACAGCTCTATGCACACAAATTAGAAAACCTGGAAGAAATGGATAAATTCCTGGACCCATACAACCTTCCAAGACTGAAAGAGGAAGAAATTGAAACCCTGAAGACAGACAATGAGTTCAAAATTGAATCAGTAATAAAAAAGCTTACCAACCAGAAAAAGCCCTGGACCAGATGGAGTCATAGCCAAATTCTACCATACATATAAAGAAGAGCTGGCACCAATACTACTGAAACTATTCCAAGAAATCAAGGAGGGACTCCTCTAACTCATTCTATGAGGACAGAGTCATTCTGAAACCAAAACCTGGCAGACACACAATGAAAAAAAAAATTCAGGCCAATATCCCTGATGGATACAGAGCCAAAAGTCATCAACAAAATACTAGCAAACTGAATCCAGCAAAGGTCTAATATCCAGCATCTATAAGGAACTTACAAGAGGAAAACGAATGGGGAAAAGACACAAATAGACACTTTTCAAAAGAACACAAACATGCAGCCAACATTCATATGAAAAAATAAAGCTCAACAACACTGATCATTTAAGAAATGCAAATCAAAACCACAAAGAGTTACAACCTCGTATCAGTCAGAATTGCTATTATTAAAAAGTCAAAAAATAACAGATGCTGGCAAAGTGGTAGAGAAAAAGGAGTGTTTATACATTATTGGTGGAATTGTAAATTAGTTCAACTATTGTGAAAGACAGTGTAGGGATTCCTTAAAAACATAAAGACAGAAATACTTTTCATACCATTCAACCTAGCAATCACATTACTGAGTACATATCAAAAGGAACTGAAAAATTTTATATTATGAGGACACATGCACATGTATGTTCACTGCAACACTATTCACAATACTGAAGACGTGGAATCAACTTAGATGTCTACCAATAGTGAAATGACTAAAGACATCATCGCATGTATACACCGTGGAATACCATACAGCCATTAAAAAGAATGAAATCATTAATTACTAATTCATCAAGATATCTTATTTAAGGGGAATATGTGGGCAATCTTAGTAGGCATGGACCTGAAGTAAGAACCAGATGTAAGGTACAGTTTCAGTGTAGTCACCCTCAAGTTGCATGGGCCAGGAGCAAGGAAGGTAGAACTTCCCAAGAGGATAGGTGATTTCTCAAAGCTTGGTAGTTAAGAAAGTAGGTTGGAGGCAATAAGCATATTAAGGAGAAATGATTGGATTTAGATGTACTGTGAAGATGAATCGCTGAATATACTTAGCATGTCCTTTGCACAAACATGAATGTAGCAGGAGGCTATTATCCTAAGCAAATTAACACAAACAGAAAATCAAATACTTCATAAGTGGGAGCTAAACACTGAATATACATGGACACAACAAAGGGAACAACAAGTACCTGTTCAGGGTGGGGGATGGGAAGAAGGTAAGGAATGACAAACTATTGGGTATTATGCTTGCTATCTAGGTGATGAAATAACAAAATTCCAGTGACACACAATTTACCTATGTCCCAAACCTACATATGTATCCCCAAACCTAAAATAAAAGTTGGAGGAAAAACATATAAATATAATTATTGGTTGTAAAAAATAATTATTTATGGAACCATTCTTTCTCATCGTATGGAAGTGCTAGAATGAAAAGATTGTTCTCTCTCTCTTCAAAGTCAATGTTTCTCCTAAACAAACATGACAGATATCATTGGTGAGTTTAAGAAAAGGAACAGGCAGCCACCATTCTACTTTATGATTCTAGGAGTCTATTTATGATTCCACACAAAAGTGAGATCCTTTGGTAACTGTCTTTCTGTATGTGGCTTATTTCACATAGCATAATGCCCTCTAGATTCATCCATGTTGTTACAAATGGCAGAATTTCCTTCTTTAAGGTTGCATAATATTACATTTTATAATATGCATACTTCATATTTTCTTTATCCATTTACATCTCAATTGATATTTAGGTAGTTCCCATATTTTGGCTATTGTAAATAATGCTGCAATGAAGTGCAGACATTTCTTCAGAATCCCTTTGGATAAATACCCAGAAGTAGGATTGCTGGATCATATGGAAGTTCTATTATTTGAAGAACCTCCATACTGTTTTCCACAAAGACTATGCCAATTTCTATTCCCAATCAAAAAGTACAGAGTTTCCATTATACAAGAAAATTAAGTTCTGGAGATCTACAAACAAACACTATAGTGTCTATAGATAACAATACTGCAATGTATGCTTAAAATTTGCCAGAAGAGTAGATCTTATGCCAAAAATCTAACAACAATAATAAAAATAATAAAGAGGGTGGGAGGAAACTTCAGGAGGTGATAGATATGTCTATTGTCTTGATGGTAGTGATGGTTTCACAGCTTTATGCTTATCCCCTACCTCACTGAGTTCTTTACATTTGGTATGTACAACTTTTTACATGTCAATCATAACTCAGTAAAGTGGTTTCTAAAAAATAAATAAAGCAAAGGAATAGGACATGCTGATTTCTCTTATTTTAGATATGCTGAACTGCAGCAGGTACCAATCTCTCTTCAACCACACGGCAATGTTTTAGGATAGACCCTGGCACTCCAAAGCAACTTCTTCAATATTGAGAGGGGGGATAAGTTTTGTAATGGGGTAAACTTTAAGAAAACCATTGTAACCACCATGTTACTCACATTCTCCACTTACAGTTACCATCCTTCTGACAACTGTGTATCTTTTTATTGGACTAAACTCAAGAAAGTTACAAAGGGGTATGATTTATTAGGCCTCTAAAACAGGAAATATTAGAAGAGTGTGGTTCTGGAGTAAACTTCCTATTCTGGTTTTGGGCTAGTTTGATACCAAGTTTTTGTTCTTTTTCTTGTTATCAAGCTGATCCTGCTTCATTGTTAAATGTTCTTCCATGCTCCACTCTGTTTCTATTCCAGGTATGTCACCATCTGCATAATATGCAGACCTAACATTTGAGTGCCTATCATGTAAAAGATACTGTAAGTTTACAAGTACCATTGAATTTAAATCAAATTTAAAGGCAAATCAACCATATAAACTGGGTACTTCTATTTTGCCAATGTGAACGATTTACCAAGCTTAAATAACTTCAACAGCTATTACAAGATCATATATCTAGAAAACGATAGAACTGAAGCTGAAACCCAGTTTTAGATAATTTTAAATCCCATAGTTTTAAAATGTTTTATGGTGAACAATTCTGACAAAAATCTAGTTAATTCTACAGATATAATAACTATTTATTCAATTATTAAAATAGTTGAACTACTGCCTAATAACTATTTATAATGTGCCAGTCACTGTTGTATGAGCTGGCCATAGAATACTGAACAAGACTGAGAAATTTTTTGCTCAATAAACATGATGGAAGGAAAATGAGTAAATTACTAGATAGATTGATTGAAGAATAGCTAGCTAGACAGAAAGACAGAGGCAGAGAGAGAGAGAAAGAGAGACAGAAATAGTAAAAGCGCTACAAAGGATTTAAAAAACAGCTAATGGAATCAACCCTGATGGAATTGAGAAAGGAGGTGCAGCAAGACCAGTTTAGACTGGTTGATACTGGGGAGCCCCTCTGCATCAGTAATTTTTTAGCTCAGTCCTGAATGAGAAGTCAGCAAAGAGAAAATCCTGTGTTATGAGAAACAGAAGTGTGAAAGGGAAATAACATAAATTCTGAACGTAGACACTTTGCATTTGAAACCTGGCTGTAGAACATACCACATGTGTGAACATAGGCAAGGTATTCTATGTTATTATTTGTCAGTTTTCCTTTATAAAATGGAGAAAATAGTCACACTTTATAAGTTTGTTATGATATTAAATGACTTAATTTATACAAAACGTTTAGGCTAGTGCTTAACGTAGCAAACAATATATTAGTGTTCAGTACTACTACCACCATCATCACCATCGTCATCTTCATTATCCTCATTCAAAGGAGAACAAATGGCTTTCGTGACTTTAAAGCTGCTTTCTGACATTACTTTTATTATTACCCCAAATATACAGAAGATTGAGACCAGAATCAGCTGGTTTTCTATTACAGCGTTCCAAGTACATTGAATACTAAAAAATGCACTAGCTAAAGTCTGTTACTTTCAGTGTTTGTGTCTGAGACTAAAGGTGATAATCACTTGCTTTAAGAAATATAAATAATTTGGAGCTAAATAAAGTTGTAAGGAATTATTCATATATTAATATTTTATCACCTGTATTTTTTTTTACCATAACATCAGAGCACTAGAGATCACACCAGTTCTTATAAAGTAGTACTTGTACTCAGATGTATTAAAATATTGGTACAAAAAAATATTTTCTCTATTTGTGGGTCTCAAATCTAAAGTTCTTATTGGAGTATTACACAGTATATTTTTATGATTTCTACCAATTTAATCATAAGAATATATGTTCACTCACACATATATTCAGTTAAATAAAAATAATTCAAGACAAGATACTTTAGTGAACCAATTATACTTGGATACCATTATTTTCACTCTTAGAGGATCTGGAATAATTTTTATAAAATATTGATGAACAAGAGTGAAAAATGAAATAAACTGAGGAAGGTTGTCATTAGACTTGTATGTACTTTTACATAACTAGATTAGTTGATTTAGAAAAAATATGTATAAATCTTTCCTAAACACAGAGAGATCAGAATTGCTCTAGCAAAACTCTTTAAGAATTGAAATCTTTGTGTAGATTCTAGCTTACAGCCTTTATCTATCACTTTCATCATAAGAAAAAAAAAACTAAAAAAAAAAAAAAACTATACCTCCTCATGCTGAGTCTGAAATTATAGAAGGAAAAGGGCAAGTAAATTTCAATGTATAAATTAATTACCAAGATATTCCATAGCAATGTAGCTCTCTTTACCAAGTCAATTTCAATGCTTAGATATTTTTTTAAAGAACTCAGAACAAGCCATCAGTAACATAAAGTGACCTGTGGCTGAATCACCTTATTTATGTGACTAGGAAATATGTTAATGAGTGGAAGAAAAATTTTAAAATATTTAAATGTGGTTTGGATTATCATTCCCTGATTTTCTATATTTATATCTGCTTTCTATTTCTGTAGTGTAATATCTAGTTATATCCATTACACAAAATTTGATGGTGATAAAATGTTAAGGAATTTAAAATATTTTCGATGTACACATTAGGGATATACTCCTTAATATGCATGTTACCCAACTTCAAACTAAACTACAAGGTTACAGTAATCAAAACAACATGGTACTGGCACAAAAACAAGCACAAAGACCAATGAAACAGAACAGAGAGTCCAAAAATAAGGCTGCACAACTATGACCATCTTATCTTTGACAAAGCTGACAAAAATAAGCAATGGGGAAAAGACTCACTATTTAATAACTGGCTAGCTATATGCAGAAGATTCAAGCTGGACCCCTTCCTTACACCATATACAAAAATCAACTCAAGATGGATTAAATACGTAAATCTAAAACCCAACACTATAAAAACCCTGTAAGACAACATAGGCAATACCATTACAATATTATAATTACTTATACAAATAGAACTATTTACATAATTTGTTTACTCTTTTCATTTTAAACACATTTTTAAAGGATATTTTTGTTTTTAGCTCTTTCTACTATTTTTAGCTCAGGCACAGGTGGTCCTGATTATATATAAAATTTGTGTAAATCTAATACTGAGTTAACCCCATTTGTATTATCTTGAATATTTTATTTTTGTCAATTTATTTTGGTGAAGTAACATAATGCAGACTCAAAGTAAAAGTCATATTGTCATTTAATCTATGGGAAAGGATAGAATACATTTTTTATCTCATTAAATTATAATTCAATATTTCATTAAATTTATCTTAAATCAAATTCAAGTCCTCCTTTCAAAATATTTTCTTTTTCTTCCTCCTCTACTTCTCCAAGAACACGTTTTGGTTATCCTTGTTCTAAACTTCAAAGTATTTTTTATTCTTTTTTCCCATTTTACCTCAACACATTCATTTAGATACCAGTTCATGTCAGTTTTTCATCCCCATATTATTTAACTTTAAGGTATAGCAAGTCATCATTTACCTTGCATTACATCCAATCTCACCTATTTTTATTTACTTCACATTGAACTCTTGATCAAGAATGGTACTAATTTTACCCTTTGCCTCATATTTAATTATCTACTGATACAGTTCAGTCTCTTTGTGCTACTATCCAAGGTCAGAAATCTAAGTTTTCTTTGTGGAGAGAATTATGTCAGCTGAATGAGTCTGTAATTTCAATAACATCTAGACTATTGACTAAATTATTTTAATCAAAGGGCTGTCAGAATACGTGTATGACTGTGCTGCTGTTATGGACTGCATTAGAACTTCTGTGTCCCAAATTGTAATGTATTTTGTGATCCTGTATTATTCCATTATTGTAACATTCTTATTCCTATTACTTGCTTGCTTAGTCCTGTCTTGCCTATATTTGGTTAGGTACTGCTATGGGCTGAATGTGCCCCTCCACACACTTAAGTTCATATGTTGAAATCCCAAACCCCAATGTGATGGTGTTAGGTGCTGGGGCCTTTGGGAGGTGATTAAATCACAAGGGTGGAGCTTTCAAGAATGGGATTAGTGTCCTTATAAAAGACACCAGAAAGCTTGTTTTATCTCTCTACTCTCAGTCATGTTTATTTGCATAGAACATTTATATTTAACTACCTTTAGCGTTTTTCAATGAAAAAAGTAACACAGACATTTATGGATAAATAACAATAAACAGATCAAAATGTTAAGACTGACATACCCTTTCGCTCTTTCTACATTTACTCTAAACTGAAGGACGTCCATCTGTCTACTCTGCTATTGAAATTGTACCATAAAATTTGAAACCCAGGGAATAAACTAATTACAAGGAAGCTGATATTTCACTTGGAATTTCAGATTGCATGTATCTTCAAGCTTTCTTGTGAGTAACTGTGTACAAGTAAAATTCAAGTAACTGTTTCTGTGAAAATATGCTGCTGAACGACCATTACAAATGTGACATATTTTTAGACATTTTTGAGGATACGGTGAAAGAATTAACTCCAACATAAACATATATAAATACTGAGGAAAACTTCAAATAATTTATCATCAAACATTGTAAACAAATTATAAAAATTACTTATTTAAAAGAAAGCAAGGTCAATGGAAGTTAGATAAGTCAGTAAAGACTTAACATCTAGGATATAATCTGGCCATTTATTTACTAGGAAGAAGATAAAATGTATAATCACCTATAAGTGAAAAATAAATAAAACCACAGTATGAAAACTATGATGTTCAAATTTGTATCTTAGAGAAAAGGGAAATGGAAATGCTTGGTCAACTCTGGGCACAGAATAGCTTATACAGCCAAAACAACTATGTGCTTTCTTACATTACTAACTGGAAACAAAGATCTTCACTTTCTGCAACTCACCCAGAGTACAGGGCATGCAAGAAAACCTTGTGGTCAAAGCATCCTAGGATAGATTCTTGGCACTCTCCCTGTCTTAATCAGTTCAGGTTCCTGTAATAAAAATACCATACACTAGGTGGCTTAAAAGACAGAAATCTATTTCTCATAGTTCTGGAGGCTGGAAGTATAATATCAAGAGACAGCAGATCTGGTTTCTGGTGAGCACCAACTTCTTCTATAAGTTTGGAAATTTATACTGATTCTTAGTGATTACACCATTTTCTATATAAATGTTCAAAACTAATCTTCATAATACTTACAGTTTTTCCAAAGACCTCCAGTTTACTTAATGTGTTAGCTACTATTTTCTCCAGTTTATCCAAACCTCTCCTCTACTTCTTTCTTTTTTTTTTGAGACAGAGTCTCACTCCATCACCAGGCGCCAGGCTGGAGTGCAGTGGCGCGACCTCGGCTCACTGCAACCTCCACCACCCGGGTTCAAGCAATTCTCCTGCCTCAGCCTCCCAAGTAGCTGGGACTACAGGCGTGCACCACCACGCCCAGCTAATTTTTTTGTATTTTTAGTAGAGACGGGGTTTCACCATGTTGACCAGGATGGTCTCGATCTCTTGACCTCGTGATCCACCCGCCTCAGCCTCCCAAAGTGCTGGGATTACAGGCGTGAGCCACCGCACCCGGCCCCCTCTACTTCTTATTTCTTACCTCTCTCTGAGAATTCATGCCATATATGTTGACATTTTGATTACTGGAATCCCTTTTTTTTCTTAGCCTATCAGAGACAATGGACAGTAGTTTGGATTATGTACATCCATCTAATATAATGAGAGTATAATTAAACAACTAGATGCTTTAAAAACTGCATTTCTCATCAATTATTGCTTTATAATTGAATATTTTACCATCCTGGACTTAGGAACCAGCAAAGATTTAATGACAAAGATACAAAAAGCAACTGCACAAAAAGCAAAAATTGCAGGTGAACTCTAATTAAACTAAAGAGTTTCTGCAAGCAAAATAAACTATCAAGAGAGTAAACAGACAACCGACAGAATGGGAGACAATTTTTGCAAATTATGCATCTGTTAAAGGTCTTATCCAGCATCTACAAGGAATTTAAACAAATTTACAAGAGAAAAACAAACATCCCCATTAAAAAGTGGGAAAAGAACATGAACACACACTTCTCAAAAGGAGACATTTATGTGGCCAACAAGCATATTCTTAAAAGCTCAGTATCACTGATCATTAGAGAAATACAAATCAAAACCTCAATGAGATACCATCTCATACCCGTTAAAATGGCTATCACTAAAAAGTCAAAAAAAGGCAACGTTGCAAAGAACAGGGAACACTCATATGCTGTTGATGGGAGTGTAAATTAGTTCAACCATTGTGGAAAGCAGTATGTAACGATTTCTCAAACTGCTAAAAGCAGAACTACCATTCGACCAGCAATACCATTACTGGGTACATACCCAGAGGAATATAAATTATTTTACTGTAAAGATACAGGTATGTGAATGTTCATTGTGGCACCATCCACAATAGCGAAGACATGGAATCAACCTAAATGCCCATGAATGACAGATTCGATAAAGAAAATATGGCACATATACAAATATGGCACATATACACCATGGAATACTATGTAGTCATAAAAAATGAAATTATGTCTTTTGAAGGAACATGCAGGGAGCTGGAGGCTATTATCCTTCTTAAATACTGCATCTTCTCATGTATAAGTGGGAGCTAAATGATAAGAACTTAAGAACACAAAGAAGGAAACAACAGACACTGGAGTCTACTTGAGGGTGGAGGGTGGAAGGAAGAGTGAAGCAGTAACAATAACTATTGGGCACTGGGCTTAATACCTGGGTGATAAAACAATCTGTACAACAAACCCCCATGACACGAGTTTACCTATGTATTACAACAACCTTCTCATGTACCCCTAAACCTAAAATAAAAGTTAAAAAAAATTAAGTAAAAAAAATATTTTATGCTTTCATTTTATAAAGCAAGTTGTGAATATGAACATTGATGCATTAAAGACAAAACTCATATCAACAAACTGGAATTCTATCTTAAAAACAGCAACATGAAATTCAAAGAATGCCAAATATAACATTTTGCATTTACACAACAGAAATCAATTGGGTATGTGTATAGTCTGAGGAATATGAATAAAAAACATTGCATGTGGAAGAAATTTAGGAATTAAATAAATGTGATTTGTACATATTATACTCTAAACCAACCATGGGATATATGAAGATTCATCCAGGGGTAGGTCAGTCTGTCACAGAAATGAGAGTGATACAGACATGAAGGATTTTGGATAGGCCCTTGAAGAAGCAATTTCTACAATCATCCCAGGAGGTTCATAAGCCAACCTTGGACAAGGAGAAATATACTTAAATAAATAACAAATAAAATTAGGTTACAGAGCATAAAGAATATGGTTACTGAATATGAAGTCTATAAAAAATTAGTAATTGGAGTTACTGTAGATGTAAAGGTTAATTCAACTTAAAATCTCAAAGGCAGAGCTTACCATAAGGTATCATACATGTGTTGAGGTGACAAGGGTGGAAATAATTCACATTTAGGAGTTCACAAAAACACTGAACCTTATTCATGTTTGTATCACAGAGTCTGATACAAGGTAAAATATTATTGAATAAATTACCATTAAATAAAGGACAAAAGCTTTTTTTTTTTTTTTTTTTTTTTGAGACAGAGTTTTGCTCTTGTTGCCCAGACTGGAATGCTGAAGTGCAACGGCATGATCTCAGCTCACGACAACCTCTGCCTCCCAGATTCAAGCGATTCTCCTGCCTCAGCCTCCCGAGTAGCTGGGATTACAGGCATCCACCACCACCACCTGGCTAATGTATTTTTAGTAGAGACGGGGTTTCTCCATGTTGTTCAGGCTGGTCTCGAACTCCCGACCTCAGGTGATCCACCCACCTCAGCCTCCCAAAATGCTAAGATTACAGATGTGAGTCACTGTGCCAGGCCAGGACAAAATCGTATATGGGGCAAGGCCAAACAGATATGAGATTAGAAGTGGAGGTCGGCTTTGTTTTTTTTTTATTTATTATAAATGTTAATGGCCGACTTCAAAAGGTGGGGTTTGCTAAAAAATCCAAAACTGGGACTTGAACCCTTCATACTATGAATCTCCAAACTGAATGTTACACCTGCTCATGGAAAAAAACTTTATTTCTAAACAACTGTGGTACAGATTTCTTATTTTAAGACCATATTTTTATTTAAAAATTGTAATTCCTATCCTATCCCCTCGTCAGATCTAACATGACTTTTCCCGGCTTTGGAAAGCTTTCCCCAAGGAATTATAGGTAGGAAAAGAAGGCTGCCCATGGAGGAAAGAATATAAAAGCCAGATGTGAAGAGTCTTAAAGATGGTTCTAAGCGGTTTGGACATTATTATGAAGAAAACTGTCAAAGCAGGTTTGTGCCTCTTAAATTTTGTCTTCATTATGGAGGATAATTTAATGTAGACATATTAGAGATAAGCAAAACTATTAAGAGATTTTACAGGGTTAATAATATTGAAACACAAAAAGTAGAGTAATAAATTAAATGACATTATCAGGAGTCAAATAAGTTCAATTCAGAAAATGTGGAATATTCTAAAATAAAATTGATCTGCTTTTTCCAAGTGATATATTTATGGGAAAAAACAGGAAGATGAAAAGATACTTCAGAGACATAATAAACAAAATCAATAATATTTGGTTGGACACTGACATCTTCCCCAGGAAAAAAAATATATATTTTGGTGACTATTGGGGAAAACAGACTTACGAGTTATCGGATTAGATGATCTAGTAACATGAGTAGATAACTTTCAGAAGTTATGTGTAATTTTTATATAATGACATAGAGTTGTTAATGTATTTAGGGATAAATTGCCACCATTATTGTAATATACTATAAAATGTTACAGCTAAAAATAAGCATATCAACATGTAAAATATGCAGGTGATATATAAAATGTGCAACAAATATCAAAATATTGAAAACAGTTTTGGATAGAGGTGATGGGTATATTGTGCTTATTTTACTCTTCACTATGCTTTGGAGTATACTTAGTTGTTTTGAAATAGTTTTGAAAAGCTATTACATTAAATTTTAGGAAATCTCAAAATGCAAGGGACCAGCTAGGTAAGAAAACCAGTATTTTGGGAAATGAGGAAAGCACTTTGGAAGGCCAAGGCAGGAGAATTGCTTGAGTCTAGCTTGGGGTAATACAGTAAGACCCTATCTCTACTAAAAGTTTTTTTTAAAAAATTAGCCAAGCATGGCAGTGCTTGGGGTAACAGTGAGACCCTATCTCTAACAAAAGTTTAAAACTAGCTTGGGGTAACATAGTAAGACCTATCTCTACCAAAGGCAGTGCTTGGGGTAACATAGTGAGACCCTATCTCTACCAAAAGTTGTAAAAAAAAAAAAAAAAAAAAATTAGCCAAGCATGGCAGTGGATGCCTATAGTCCCAGCTACTCAGGATGCTGAGGTGGGAAGATTCCTTGGGCCCGGGAGGCTGCAGTGAGCCAAGATCGTGCCACTGCGCTCCAGACTGGGAGACATAGCAGGAAGTGTTCCCAAAAAAAAAACAAGTGTGGGGTGTGGAGGATGGAGATCGGTGGGAAGAGAGAAGAGAAACTGGAATTAAGAACAATACTAAAGCAGAAAATTTTATAAAGTAGGTGGTATTTCAAAAACGGGTATTCAAAACAATGCAATTTTTTATTTCCTTCTTCAGGATCAAACCATTTAAAATTTTTAATGTAAAATTCATCCATCATTGGTCATCTAAAATTGCAAATTTAATAATCACATCAAAGTAGTTGCTAGAAAACATTAAAGCTAACTTTTGACAAGGGCAGTAGCTTTGGTAATATTTTTACCCATCTCCTCTTTACATGGGTGTTTATTCATTTAAACTTGATCTGTATGTGTTCTCTTTCTATTTGAGTCCCAGCTTCTCATTTTTGTAATTGAAGTGTTTCATCTTTCAAGTACCTCTTCCCAGGTCCTGAATAGCTTACATCCTAAGACTCTAATTCTCAAAGGCTTATCTGCTACATTGATATCAGAGGTTCCTCATGAAAGAACCATTAAGGACTATCAGAGATGACAGTTAGACTCAAATTATGTAATGAGGTGCCTCTGTGACTTTAGAATTTGTCATAGTCTATCACGTCTGGGTTATTCCTTTCAAGACCATCTAAGACAGTACTAACTATAAAATGCACCACTAACATGCATTTGCCACTAGGATCTTCACCTGTGTCTTTACCTTTTTTTACTCAAAAAATTGTATTGATGCAGTGATGTATTCACTGGCTTAATAATAGGTTGTAATTGTCTTGTTTTGTCCACAGAAAAATCTGGTGACTTGTGAAAACTGGAATCGCATTTAATTTCTAAAACAAGACATTCACCAGGATAACAATGCTCCACATACAATGGCAATACTGATCCTCTCAGCTGTATCTTTTGTCCTTTTTCAAATAAAGTCCTTTATCAAATAAAGTTTAAACTGCCTTTATTCTGAAATTATTTCTAAATCTATTATTTAGAAATGCCATTCAGTATATTCTCTCAAACAATAAATGACTAAATAAGTTGAAGACATGATAAATGACATAGAACACGATCATGAAACATGTTAAAAATCCAAAGCAATAAAATAAGGCTAAAATCAAATCAGCCTTCAAACATCTTAAGGCGCTAGACCCCACAAATTGTAGAATTAAGATTTTGTGATACCCACCACTGAAGAGGATGTGTCCAGCACAAAGCCATGAAGAATAAAATTAAGATCAATTTTTAGGTCCAGCCAATATCTCAGTGATTACATGCAAAAGGATATGGCTATGTTAATTTCATCTCTTGATTAAAGAAATCATAAAAATTAAACAAGATAGCCCACCTTTTTAGTCACTACGAGGCCATATATACTCTTGTATGTATCACTTACTGATATGATCTGGAAAATGTGCCCTTAGGCAATTTTGTCATTGTGTGAACCTCATGGTTTACATACACAAACCTAGATGACATAGCTTACTACAGACCTAGAATAGACGGTATAGCCTACTGCTCCTAGGCTAGACTATATACCATATTAGGTATAGCCTACTGCTCCTAGGCCACAAACCTGTGCAACATGTTACTATACTGCGTACTGTAGGCAACTGTAACAAAATGGTAAATACTTGTGTATCTACACATATCTCAACATAGAAAAGGCATAGTAAAACCACAGCATTACACTATCATATTATGAGATCATCAAAATATATATTGTCATTGATGAAACATTGTTATGCAGCTTATGACTGTATTCTGAAAGGATAGAATAGTATTTATAACACAGGTAGAAATAGTCTATTATACAAAATATTTTGACAGTATATTTAAAATATTTGATTCAAAATGTAACTATTATAAACATATTCAAATACCTTTATTCTCTGTAGCAAATAAAAAATTAACCATATTTAAATGTATTACTGTATTGTATGGCTTCCAACTAAATGGAATTAATATCACATTTGAGATCATTCATCTACAAAAAACACGTCTGACTCAAAGAATCCATTGCAAAATGTTTACTAAGTAATCTCTAATGGTACTAGAAAAATAGAGATAATTATATTTTATAATGACACTTTTATTTGTTAGAAAATCAATTTTTGGTGACTCAAGTGAACTGCAAAAAAAAAAAGGCAGATCATAACAGCAAATTGAGTGTGGCCTACTTACAATCCAGCTAACTGCTTGAAAGAAAGAGAGCTCGGTAGGATGACAACGTGAATTTCCCGTGTGCACCTTCAGCAGGCGGTATCCCAAGCAACTACACAATATCACCCAAGGAATCATCAGGGTCTGCCTATTGATGTTGTGCTCTTCATTGTTTATGAATCCAGAAGGTGAATTTTAGCACAAAGTGTTCCAGAAAACACCAGTCATCCTTCTGTTTTGTCTCTTTGTTTTTGAACTTGAGGATCATAAGTTTGTTAAAATAGCTTCTACTGACCTCATAGGCTGTATAGGCTCAACCAATCTCCTGATCATCTTTATTCTATCAGATGCTTTATTATAGCAAGCTGTCATTTTTAACTAAGTTTATTCTTTCAAAAGCTTTTGTGACATTTTTCCTGGGAGAATAAAGAAATGGGAATAATAACCTCCTTTTTGCTGTTTTGATTCAGCCAGACTAATGTACCTTTTAATAGGAACATCTTTTTTTTTCATATATTTGATTTTTGCAATCAACTATATTACTACTTGCTGGGTGACAGAGTAATACCCTGTCTCAAAATAATGATAATAATGGTAATTGTCCTCTCTATCTGAGTTCCAGTAACAATCTCCTTCCTCTGTCTCTTTAAGCCAAAGGTGATAATAGTTCAACACCCCTTTTCCCTTCTTCTATATCCTTCCCACATTTTCATAAATTATCCTTTATTAACTCTTTTTTGTAATGACTCCATGTTCATCCCCTTCTACTTTAACGCTGGGGCATTCATAATATTTTACTAATATTTTATCGTAGTGCTTAAAACACTGTAATAGGTTTTAAATAGTTCCATAAACATTTATTTCTCCAATAAAATGTGAGTTATTTAAAAAAAATCTTATTTATACATATTGATATCTTTTAGCACATGTAAGTGTTTTCCATATATTGAGTACCCAATAAATATTTTTTCAATTGAGATTGACTTTGAGATGTTTGGTTTTTCATACAAAGATAAAAAACAAAAGTTCAAACTCTTACTTTAGAAGCTGCCATTTATCAACTGCATATGTAATTTAATTTCTTTCTTAAATCACCTTTAGACATCGATGAAATTCTGTCAGCTATTGGTGGATGCAGAAAATCTTTAATGAAAGATCATGGCCATGATTAGAGAATCAATGCTCTAAAGGGCACTGAATTAAATTTTATGTCTTCTTCTGTGGAATATTAATTTAAATGATTTTATCTTTGTCAAAAAAATTATTTTGTCTGTTGATATCCTATGCACTTGATGAAAATGTGTGCAGTTATTAGAGAAACAATCAGGACCATTCTGTAATGGAGAAAATAATGCTATGGATAGCAACAGCCAACTTCAATTTATAACATTCTTCTAACAGTTCAATATATTGCATGTGTAGAAAACCTAAATAAATAAACTAATTACTTAGTACTGTGGAACTTTAATCTCATATCCTTTGCTTATTATCCTACAACAAAGTATTTCATTTTTTCTTACAGGCACACTTACGCACAAATCAAAACAGTCATCTAATGTTTAAGCAGAACACTGTTAATCCTTAATAAGTTTGTAATATATTTAGAAAAACAACAGATATGTAACATATATATGGCAATATAAAAAAGAAATGAACCTTCTATCCCATACCCAAAAATAGTCACTAAGTAGGCATGATTACTGACCAAGTAAATGGCACAGGCAGTGATCATTATGAGACTTGATAATTAAATCATTATAACAGGTGTATTATGCAAGGAAATAATCTGGTACCAAATAAAAGATAAAAAGTGAAATAACCCTGTGCTGTTTCACCCTGGTGAAATAAATCTTGTGTAGGACTGGTTCAACACTAGATGACACAGAGAACTGTTCTTGTCATATCTTCAGCAGTTAACAGGTGTAGCCTGGGAATTCTGGGGTTTGTGGGCTTGCACTTTAGCCACTGAAGATTCTGCATCTTTCTTGTATCTCCCTTTCTCTATTGTAAAAGACCAAGGTGGCCATTTTCAGGATGCCCTCTAATGTACTATCTAGTCCCAGGGCCCATTTCTCCAACTTCCTCCTGATATCAGGGGCTGCCTGAGTAATAAATTTATCCTTTACAATTAGTTATCCCCCAACCAAATCATAAGATAGAGAGGTGTGCTTTACGAAGGCCTCTCTTAGCCTTTCCAGGAGGGCAGTTGGATTTTCATCAAATCCCTGGTTGGTCATGTACAACTTAGTATAACTGAGTGGCTTGGTCTTAGTCCTAGGTAAGTCTAGGTAAGTCTTCCATCATGTATACCTGAAAGTGATTCCTTTTCCAGTCTTCCATCTCATCAGTGGGATCCCATTTAGAGTCATTCACTGGTACAGCTTCTCTTCCAGTTGGATAATGTTCGCCCTCTTCCCTAACACTATACGTGAGGCAAAGCTTATCCCCAAATTGCTCTGCTGCTTGCAGAGCAACCTCTTCTGTGTACATCAGGGTCTGATTCAAAAGTAACATAATGTCTCTCCAGGAGAGTTCAAATATTTGGGGAAAAATTTGGAAAGCCTCTATCTATCTGTCAGTATCATCTGAAAACTTGCCAAGATCTCCCTTAATTTGCTTTAAGTCTTGTAGGGAGAAGGGGACCTGAACCTTACTGGGCACAAATTCACTGGGCATTTGTTGGAGGGGCAAGAGTGAGACTGGGGCTTGTTTAGGGTGAGGATTTCTAGGAGGGTGCAAGTGAGTGGCTGAAGCTGGAAGGGGAGCTGGGGCTGGAATCAAAGGAGCAGGGCTTGAAGGAGCTGACTTCTCTGCTAGGAGTGCCTCTGGGATTTATATCTTTAATTCTCTGGGCTTGCCCCTTGTAACCTTCCCTGAGGCAGCAAACAGGAGAATTAGATCAATCCTACATTGTCAGGAGAGGTCTAGATTGTCTTGCTAGAAAGCCTGCACATATGGGGCCACAAACCATCTGTCCTGACGTCCACAAAACAGTTCCAACTGCTGGGTGGTATCAAATGAATGGTTCCTTCCTGAGGCCAAGCCAATCCTTCCTGTAAATCATAATTTGGCCAAACCTTCATGCAGTGGGCTATGAGATGTTTTTCCTCCAGATTCTGAGGGTCAAAACCGTCCCAGTGGTTCAGGACACACTCCAGAGGAGTATCAGCTGGGGGTGGTTAAGAAAGTTGGCTGCCCATTCTGAACCACAGGGAATAGAGGCACCCTAATTCCCTCCCTTCTTAGGGTCAATACCCAGGGTGTGATGGAGAGAGAAAGCAAGTGTCCTCCCTTTCCATTTCTCCTCTCGTTCCTTGAGTTCCAGAGACCTTGGCAGGTGCCGGCCATTGGTAGCAATGCAGAACCCACCCACGAAAAAGGGAAAACCTGGAGAATAGGAATTAACCGCCCTCACCTGTGCCTCCCTTTCTCCCTGATGATGGCAATCTTTGAGTTCCCTGGCCCTGCTAATGCCATGAAGCATGGCCTCCTTCTGTGTGGTGGGGGATTAAGTCATCAGGAATTGGTCCTGACCATTTACTTTGTGCCCGTTGCCTGGCTTTGGATGCCTCAGACCTTGTTTTTCTTTTCAGGGCCTCAGTCTGAAGCTTGGAATTGAGTTTAGGACTGAAAAGGTATTTTAGAGGCTGTATATATTGATCTAAGTGTCTCAAATAAGCCCTGCCGAATTTGCAGTTATCAGCCAGCAGGTGTTGTTCCTTCGTTAATTTTCCCATCAGAAACAGAGTGCTGGGAGTGGGGGGAGCCCTCTCACTATGAAAAGAGAAAACGAGAGAGAAACGTGTTTAAAGGGCAAAAAGGTGAGATCCTGGGCGAAGAACCCCTTACTCAGTGAAAGTGGATCCCTCTAATCTTTATATGTTTCCCATGGTTCAGACCTGTTGAATTCCTTGGCCAGGGGAGAAACATTCCATTGGCCCTGTGGGGTAACAGCTAGGGCAGGGTTGTCTCCCGCCCCTTCTCCTGGGAAGCAGAGGCTGCAGCCACAGCGTTGCTCTTCCCCACCCCGCCCCAACTCCACCGCCCTCATGGCTGTTGGGCTGGGCCTTTGCCTGCTGCAGGCACCCCCAGGCACCCCAGCCGGTAGGGGAAAGGATAAGGAGAGGTGCCCTGAGCCCTGCATGCCTGCTGCTGTAGAGCTGGGGCCTAGACGGCACCTCCAGGAACAGTTGGTCTGATCTACACCTTTGGCGGCTGAGCCAAATGCTGGTTTTACTAAGTAACATTGCCGCAGCCAGCAGCAAAACTCAACATTATTATGTAAGAGATAAGAGCTATTTCAAACCGTGAGAGAGAAAAGAGATGAAGTTTGGTGGTTTTCACCAGCCAGGGTTAGGGCAGACATGTTAAAACTCCATGAAGGGAAACAGAGCCTCTTACACGCAGGAAAGTGAGAGAATGGCAGGGTTTTGGAAGAGAGGCAGAACTGACAGTTTTGCCTTCACACTCACCTTCCAGGATCCTGGGTGACATCCCAGTTGAAACAGGAAAAGTTCCCTTGTCCCCCTCAGTGAGTGGTGGCTTCTTTGGTGCCCCCTGCTCAAACCTCTAGGGGGAGCATGCAGGCAGGCAGGTTGCGGGACTCCGACCCCACAGCAGGGTCTAGGGGTGAAGGTTTACAGCTGAAGCTCCAGGGGGCGTGTGTTACAGGGTCCTCTTTCAGTTTAGCCATCTGTAGGCAGCTTGTTAACTCAATTAGTCCACCTGCCCTATCCGAAGGATAGAGGGCTTTCTGCATCCCTGGGTTTCTGCCTTGGTTTACTAGAAGAATGAGATCACACGTGGGCTTGGAGAATGAGTCCAAGGCTTTATTGAGTGAAAGCAGCTCTCAGCAGATGCGGAAGACGAAAGGGAGATAGAGTGAGAAGGTGGCTTTCCCCTGGAGTCGCCGCTCAGCAGCAGACTGTCTTCCGACCGCCCCTCCGAGTAGTTCCACCTGTTGGTAGCCTCCTGGCTTCTGCAGATGCGGGTCAGTGCACTCTTCCGCCAGTGTGTTCCTCTTGAACTCTAGCTATTGCACGCGTGCCCACTAGAGTCTCAGGGTTTTTAAAGGCACAGGATGGGGGCATGATGGGCCAGGGTGGTCTTGGGAAATGCAACATTTGGGCATGTAAACAGAAATGACTGTCCTGACCTAAGTCAGTGGGCACAAGCCGGGGGTGGAGCTTTAGCAAGCGGACCCCCCGCTTCTCTACCCAGCACTCCCCTGCCTGCTCCCATATCAAATGTTATTTACCGTATAAGGCCATTGTATGGAACAAATTGGATACTCTACAAAACACTTAGAAAAGTGTCTGACACATTATAAGTACTTAAAACAATTATTAAAAGTTCTAAGCAACTGCTGTTGCTTTTGTTGGTGGTGACAATGAACATGTTTAATAATATGCAGATGCAAGAAAAACAATTAGAAGAACATTTCTCCAGTAGTCTAAAATAAGATTCATATGTAAAATGGTGGTTATGACTGTAAGATAGATATATTGTTTTAATCTACCTAACGTGCTAATTTGCTATGCCAACAATGGGAAACCAATACACATGTTAATACCTAAAAATACGGAAATGCCTTTGCAATTGGTCAGTTGGAAAAGGTTGGAAAAAGCTTGAAGAAGCATGATTTTAAAGCCTAGATTTTCGTAAACAGACTGCTAATAGAAATATGAATGTTAATGACTGCTGATGAAGTCAGTGTGGAACATGGAAGAGGAAAAACCTTTAAATTTGAGTTGATGCTACAGTGGATTCAGACTTCTAGAGATATTGGAATGGAGCAAATGTATTTTGCAAATAGTGCAAATGTGACCTTTTGGGGGTCAGATAACTGTGACAGGCAGAATAATAGGCCCCCGGAAATGTCCATGTCTTATGAATATGTTACCTTACATGGCAAAAATAACTTGTAGAAGTTATAAATTAAGGACCTCGAGATAGGGTGATTATTCTGGATTATTTGGGTTGATACACAGGGACCCCTATAAAAGTGAAAGAAAGTATTTGTGTTAGGGTAAGGAGACAGATTTGATCATTCCAGCTGCTGGTTATAAAGGAGAGGAATGAGCCGTGAGCCAAGGACTCTAGTCAGCCTCTAGAAACCGGAAAACACAAAAAACCTGACTGCCCCTAGAGCTTCCTGGAGGAAAGTGGTCGACTCACACTTTTATTTTAGCTAGTAAGACCCATTCAAATGTCTAACATTTATAACTATAATAAATAGATTTTTGTTGTTTTCAACCAATATATTTGGGACAGTTTGTTACAGCAGAAATAGGAAATTAATATATGGTGTGAATGAAAAGGAAGAAAGTACCATGAAGGAACAGCAAAATGTGATGACTGATTAGATGTGGAAGGTGAAAACAAATAACTGAGGAAGTTAATAATAATACCATCATTTCAAGCCAGAGAGTAGGAGAGTAATGTCTCCATTCACAGACATGCCGTATTAAAATGTTTTATTATCTCTAAAAGCCCCTCACCAGTCACAATATACCTTGAAGTTCTACTTTCTAATGTGTCTCAATTATAACTCTCTTGAGGAATTCTGGTATTATTGTGCTAATGCTAATATCTCATCTTTAGAAATATCATTGAACCTGTGGTTCTTTGCATTATGATGTCATGTATGTGGTTCTCTTCACTTCTCTGTTGAAAATGAGATCCCATAACAGCAGGCACATTGCCCTCTAGCCCTGCAAGAAAAAAATGAATACAATAAAACTTGAAATAAAGAAAAATTAAAATTTTTATTCACTTTTCAAATGCATTGTGCTTTTCATCACAAAATAGAGCTTTAGAAAGGACAGAAAGAAGGTCTTCCTGTATGTGACACACAGTTCTATAGCACAAATTCTGATCAGCCTTATAAGATTTTGTATGTCTATTTCAGGAATCATCTTTTGTACATTGGCCAAGATAAGTGATTCAAAGATATTTTTTAACTTGTGGCACACCAACTCAATCAATAACTCTCTACTTAACCATTGATGAAAGTTACACAATGATTAAGGAAGAAAAAGCCTCATAAATGGGAAAGTAGAAACTTATACATAACTTGCTATTTCTGACCTCTCCAGTATATACAGTTTCTTCCCACCACCTAGCTATCATACCAGACTTCTGCCACCATGTGATTTATAGAAATGTATCCAGTAATTCCAAGTAATTTTTCTTTTCTTAAGAGGTATAATGTAATTTTGACCTGCACCTAAGCTCATAGTCCTTCTAGTAAGGCAACTGAACAAGGTCTTTGAAATTTTACTTACACTCAGAGAGACATAAACATACATTCACAAACTTCAAGTGGTTATTTAATTTACTTTAGGCAGGACACCATTAATCCTTAAGAAATGTATACTCCATTTGCTTTTTGTTGCCTCTGGGCAATAACTGCCTAATTAAGTAGTGATCCTGTTTACTTTCTCATTCAGTATAAAAACACCTTTTGTGATTGATTAAATGCTAAGAAATGAACATCTTAATTGTGAAGATAGCTAATATAATTTAATAGACTTAATGGTAAATATTAATGGTTTTAGATTACAGGGCAAAGCTAAAAAGGCAGTATGGGGTTCTAAGGGAAAAGAAAACCAACTTCAAACGGGACTGAATGTGAGTCTCAGCTTTTTCTGGTACTATTAGTATTAACTTGAACAAATCAGTAACACTCTATCAGTCTCAATTTTCTTATATGTAAAACTTAAATAAAAATACCTACCTTGCATATTTTTTGAGTCAAGCAATATTATACTGTGCATGAATAGCACATAATGTGTTCAGTAAATGATATTAGTTACTTAAATAACACGCTTCTCAACACTTAGTTGTCTGAGCAATGTGACAGAACTTTTACACTTTTGATTTAAGATTTCATAGGCATATTGGACAGGAAATGAGGAAGTGCTAACTTATGACAGATTGTTTTCTGGTGCCATTAACCCAAAGTCGATAATTATCCATGAAGCTTTACATAAGCAAGAAAATATAGTCCCTTCCTCCCCAAGGCTTCTTATTAAAAACATTTTCCTTTTAAATGAAATATTTAACATTATTTGCATCAAACATTTTTCTGGTCATTATCTTAACTCTCAAATTGAATTATGATCAAGGCAATTTTCCATGTATACCAAAGTTTAAATAAAGCTGAAAATTTGTGGTGACTAATTTGCATTTAGCTATATGTTTTAAAGCTTTACAAATCATGGTCTCCACTTGAAGAAATCAGTCGTTAGTTAAAGTGACAGTTCTACTAACAGGAGGTTTCAAAGACAACCTAACACAAAGCAATTTCCTTCTTTTGTAACAAATGGCTACTGCATGTGACCATAGTTTCATTTTCATGTATCTACTATTACAGCCATAATGTAAAAGTTAAACAATGTTTTATTTGAAATCCTTATTTCTACTCACCACTGTTATTGATTAGTTCAAAATGGGAAACTAGCTATAATAATCTTTGTCTTCTACAGCATTATTTCAACATCAAGCAATCTTTTACTCTAGAAAATGTTTCCTGCAGTTATTTTCACTGACTGATTATAAGGTCCCACAGTTTACATATTTGAATGTTGTGGAGCTCACACTTAAATTCCCAACAGGATTTTAATTAGAGTCTGAGCAGTCCAGAATGCATATATATTTTTTTCCGTTCTTGATGAAGCAAACTCACCTCAAGAGCATACACAGCTTATAAACTACATTGATTTCTCAAATATTTTTCAGTTGTATTTATATGTAGCTAATATTTTACTATCTCCTCTTCATGACATTTCATTTTTTATTCCCTTATACTCCACGAAAGGCAGATAGATATTTTAGAAAGAAATTATAGGTGCATATATACATGAATGTTCATTTTCAGTGAGATAATAAAATCATCAAAACATGCAATTTAAATTTATGTGTTCTGCTTTATTAATGATTCACTTGTATTTGAATTTCTGTTAATGTTTCATAGGCAAATGGAAAAGATGGGAAAAAATAGGATTAAAATATTCCTTGAGACTAATTAAACTAATTTTACAATCACATGAGTTTTGTCAAATTAAGTAAATTTCCCATCTTTGTACCAGTCTCATTTTTTCTTTCCCTGTTCTTTAGTTCATTCTACCCAAACTCCTGAAATACCAGTGGCTTTTTCTATGTACTTTACTCTTCTGCAAATAAAAATTCTGCATAATTGCTAATGTATACTGTGGTATCAGTGTGAAGATACTAATTTAGTCATAGGAATACTAACTGCACAAGAGTAAGGTGATTATGGGCTAACTGAAACATAAAACATGAACAAAGATATAGCTGGAAATGGTGAACGATAAGTACAGACACATTTCAAAATCATATTGGCCTGATTGGAAAAGTTGAAAATGAAGTTCCGAAAAAGAAATCAATGCTACAATGTTCATGTAGGAAGGTAATTTTAGAATACATATATACTAGATTTCAAGGCAACACTGAACCCTGCAGTGAAAAAAGATGAGAGTGAATCTAAAAGCAAAATGTTTCATCTAAATACCTAGATGACAACTTAGCTATTGGATACTGTACAGGCAAATTGTTATTTTAGATATGACAAAAGTTAATGGAGGGTTAATGCTACCAAGAATTACTAAATTTTGACGTCAGGTAATGTTGAGAGCATTTATTCAGTATTGGTGAAAAATATTTAGTAATGAAACCCCATCTAGTCTAAAACTAAACCAGAATTAGTAGTAAAACAAAACAGGCACATTTGACAATATAAATGCTGATATACATATTTAAATATATGTATTACTGATTATGTGAAATATTCTAGAATTCACTGTTGATAGTACTAGTAATTATGACCTGAGAACAGAAAAGTATGTCTCTTACTTATTTTCTGATGGCATTATGTGTTCCCTACCCTAGCTTCTAGAGCTGCTCAAGTCACATCAAGTCAACTCACAAATCAAGTCACACTGCCCCAAGTCACAAATGATGAAAAGATTACCTGACCTACCAGCCTCAGTTTCTTTACAGTTGTATTTGAAAAGTGCTTTATAAATTGAAACTATGTAGTCTGGTACTATAGAACCCTATCCTGCGTGTAGAAGCCAAAGCTTAATAAATATTTTGAATGAAGAAAAAATTCATACTTCATAAATTGATTTTACTCTAATAATATTAATCAAGAAAATTAAAACCTCACTATCTTTGCAGGTTCTTTAGATGAAAATCACTTTTAGACAGGGTTTTAGATAAGGATAATAGCTTTAGATATGGTTAATGGTCTTTAAGGAAATACTAATAGTACTGGGCTTTAAAGGCTTTGGATGGCTTATATAAGAACAAACAGTAGTATTTCTGACTCAGAAAAAGGCCTAATGAAGATGCTCAATAAATGCGACTTACTTTCTTTGCACACTGTCTGCCCTTCCTATGCATATCACTCTGATCGTGAGTCCCATATCCCCTGCAATATACCCCATACCTTTTACTCAAGTCATTTTAAAGCAAGTTTTTAAAAATATTGAACCATTTCATTTGACTTCTGTCACAAATTCCAAGTACGTGATAGTCAGAAACCTCATACCCTTTGATTACCAAAAAGGTTCCCTTGAGTTGTTATACATGGCATGTCAAATTGTTTTACATGCTAGATCCATAATTTAAAGAAGGAAAAAACACTTAGTTCCTAGTCAGAGAAATTTGATATGCTTTTCCAGGTCAGTGACAACCATAACTAATGCCTTCATACATTTAAGCATTGCCATTTAGGGTGGACAAAATACATCCATTGAGGTAGGGGAGACTATATTTTTTTCTTTATATCACTTCACACAAGTAAATATTACTAAAGTTTAAGATACATTAGGTTGAAAAACATGAACACTGAAACTCCTCTCAATATTACCAGTGTTCTCCTTGCTAAAAAATCCACGGAGTACTTTTAGTTGTTTGGGGTTTTAGGCTTTGGTTTCTTTCCTCCTAACTTTCTGCAGGATTTGATGAGGCAGGCTTCTCAAACTTAAAATTAAAATTCTCAAAGTATGATCTGTGTACCCCTCAGGGGACCTTAAGACCCATTCTGGGGATCTGAAAAGTCAAAACTATTTTTACACTAACACAAAGTCATTACTGGTCCTTCTTGCTTTTTTGACATTTGTATTAATTGTGCAAAATCAGTGATACCTTATCAGGAATCAAGGCAAAGACCCCAAACTGTTCCACAATTCTTCACTACAACACGCTCACAGATTTAAAAAAAAAAAAAAAAAAAAAAAAGCCGTTTTCACTAAATGACATTTTTGATGAAGTAATGAGAATTATTAATTTTATTAAATCTCATCTGTTGAGTACAATGTGTTTATAATATGCCATGTGACAAAATGAGAAGTGTATATTAAGCAATTCAGTTGAATACCAAAAAAAAAGTGTTTGTGCAATTGAGTTGTAAGCTTCTGAATTAGCAGCTTTGTTCACAAAACATAATTTTTACTTGAAAGAACAATGAAAGTTAAACCATGGTTATTGAGACTTGGGTATCTGGCAAACATTTTGCTAAAAATAAATTCGGTAAATCTATCCCTTCGATGGAAACAACTGATAGCACGTGTGGCCAGTGGTAAAATTTGAGTTTTCAAGAGAAAATTAAATATTGGGAAATAAAAATAATCTTAAGATGTGGCAGTGGAAAGGGAGAAAGATATACCAGTTAACAAAATATTCTGGAGGTAAACTGTATAAGATATAGTGACTGAATGTGGGGATTAAGGGAGAGGCTAGAGTCTAGGATGGCATTCTCTTACTTCAACATAAATTTATTAAATACGTAGATAGATAGCATTATCATTCATGAAAAGTGAATATTGGGAAATTAAATATTGCCAGTGTGAACTTGACAGCTTCCATATTCATTTTTCTAATACTAATAGCAGTTAGATTGATGAATGCAAATTTTTATATTATATAATGATCTGTTTCAACATTTGGAAGATCAATATAACTCAGTGAGTCAGTATTTTCCAAATGACCAATGAGAGATAATACAAAATTGTGCATGAGTTAAAGATTCACTTAAAGTTTAAATATACTGAGGGATTTTAACATAAGAAAGTGTAAAAAAGTTAATTAATATGGTTTAATTTCCACATGGTAACTAACTTTTAAGAAACTATCATTAGTTCACCTAACAGTGTGGCAATTCCTTAAGGATCTAGAAATAGAAATATCATTTGGCCCAGCAATCCCATTACTGGGCATATAACCAAAGGATTATAAATCATTCTATTGTAAAGACACAGGCACACGTATGTTTATTGTGACACTGTCCACAATAACAAAGACTTGGAACCAACCCAAATGCCCATCAGTGATAGACCGAATAAAGAAAATGTGGCACATATACACCATGGAATACTATGCAGCCATCAAAAATGATAAGTTCATGTCCTTTGCAGGGACATAGGTTAAACTGGAAACCATCATTCTCAGCAAACTGACTCAAGAACAGAAAACCAAACACTACATGTTCTTACTCATAAGTGGGTGTTGAACAATGAGAACACATGGACACAGGAAGGGGAACATCACACACAGGGGCCTGAGGGATGAGGGGCTAGGGGAGGAATTGCAGGGGTGGGTGTATTGGGGATTGATAGCATTAGGAGAAATACCTAATGTAGACAACGGGGTGATGGATGCAGCAAACCACCACCATGGCACTTGTGTACCTATGTAACAAACCTGCACGATCTTCACATGTACACCAGAACTTAAGGTGTAATAAATTTTAAAAAAAAGAAACTATCATGAGTTAAAGAGAATATTCATAATTATCATGAAAGGCTCTGAAAATACAATATGTATGTGTATCCAAAAATACCTTAACCCAAACAATATACTGTACCAGGTTAAATGCAAAAGTAGATATGACAGTCCAGCTACCTTCTATTAATATACATACTCAAGAGATTTGCATAAAACAATGTCATCCATCTCACTACAGTTTTTTAAGTCATCATTTTGACAAAAGTATGTTATTTTGGTAACATCCAATGAATGTATAAATATTTTAGTTAAATTAACTAATAAAGTTTTAAATCTCAATTTTATTCTTAATATAATAAATAATAGCTATAATCTATGTAAAAAATGATTTGAATTCATCAAAATTTTTTAAATGTGTAAAGAAGTCCTGAGGCCAAAAAGTTTGAGTATTGCTGAATTGAAGGACAGCATATGCTCTAAAACTGGAATCTTTAACTCGTAAGCTTATATGACATCACTCTCTGGTTGTCATTCTACTTCTCCAATAGCCCCTTATACTCTCCTCTTCTGGTGTTTTTATTTGTTCTTCCCTTTTGTGTTGGGACTCTCATGATTCATTCGTTCAGTTTTGTTTCATTCTCTATTTCTCTGGAACTTTTCCAGAAGCTTTGAATGTGCTGATCACTCCCAAATGTACATTAGCAGAGCAAAACCAAATATTTTAAGGTTCTTATCCTATATCTAAATGTCTACTGAGCATTTCTATTTGTTTGTACCACCATAACAATAAACTACACAAGTCTAGCGATAAGCGCATCATATCTTCGGCACAGAAACCCTAATCTGTAGTCTCACTTTTCATGAATGATATCATATCTATCCACTTATTTAATAAATTTATGCTGGGGTAAGAGAATGCCATCCTAGGCTCTAGCCTCTCCCTTCATTCCCACATTCAGTCACTATAACTTATAGAGGTTACCCCCAGAATATTTTAATTAATGTTTCTTTCTCCCTTTTCACTGTTCCATCTTGGTTAAATTTATTATTATTTATTAACTGAATTATTGTAATAACATCTTAGCAGATTTTCTGTCTTTAGCCATAGTCTCGTAAAATCCATTTTCTACAATGAGCAAAAGTGATGTCTCAGTTTCTTCTCTGATTAAAATTTTTCCCATAGGCTTTAGTATAAAATTAAGTCTTTGAATATCAGACCTTCATGATCTGGGCCATATCAAACTCAATACCTTCATCTCTCACCACTGCTCAAAATAAAGGACTAGAATTTCAATGACTAGCTCTCAGACAATTGATCCCACATCTCATCTCTAGGCAACATCAAAGAATACTCAAGTTGAAAGGATCTTTGGAGATAAAGTAACCATATAATTTATCATCCAAACCAGGACACTTTTGAGAATGAAAAGGATACTATTAATAATTACATTGGGATAACAGATGCAAACTGGGACTGTCTCCAGCAAAGGAGCCTGTATGATCACCCTCGCTGGAGATCAACTAGTCTATGAGAGAACTTGAGTCATTAAAGTGAAAGTGGTCGTGCTGGTCATAACAATGATTAGATGAGAACCAGCCTTTCCTATCTCCTGGTCCATTGCCTTTTCTTCCACATTATGCTGCTTTTCTAATAACTTTCTCAAGATAAAAATGGAGTAGCCTTGACTGTTTATAGAAAGATGTTATATAGCAAAATGTTTGTCATTTTTTAATGTTATTACAGTAAGTATATGTAATAACTTTACAGCAAAAAGTATCACTATTAAGGGGATCTCTGTAATGTGTAAGAGGGATCAAAAATATCAGCTTACATATGCAAAAGTGGCTTCATTTCAGTAGGAAAGTAGAGTATTGTCTAGTAATAATAAAAGATGCCCCAGATCCCAAATCCCCAAATACTTGACTAGGTAACTTAGCCACTGCTACTCCAGCTGTGTATGTGTGCGTATGTGACAGAGAGAGACAGAGACAGACAGACAGACAGACAGACAGACAGACAGACAGACAGATCCTCTCCCTGTCCGCAGAAACTAGACTGAATCATAAAAAAAAAAAAAAAA